>CAUYQV010155929.1:0-22798 GCA_963574575.1 Galagoides demidoff | reverse complement strand
GGTCCCAGCTACTTGGGAGGCGGAGGCAGGAGACTCGCTTGAGCCCAGGAGTTGGAGGTTGCTATGAGCTGTGATGCCATGGCACTCTACCCAGGGGGATAGCTTGAGGCTCCATCTCAAAAAAAAAAAAAAAAAGAATTAGTTATATTTATTCTTTAGATTTTTGGTATAATTTACTAGTGAAAAAATTTGGTGAATTTCATTTAAGTCTCATTTTCTTCCCATATATTTATCTAATTGATCTGTTGATTTTGCACCATTTATTAAGAATGACTATAATTTACCCACTCTTACCATCTTTGCCATAAATCAAGTTCTCATATAACATTTTAGAAGATTTTTCTATGTATTACTTTTCCACGAATGCACGTTGAGCATCTCTTGTAATTGCAGAAGTCAAAACGTGATTTGTGTTCATCTTCTGTTGTTGGTATATGTTGAGTATTATAATTACGATATTTTTCTTAAAATGTATATACCTTTTTTTTGCTACCCTATCCATGTATGCATCTTTTTATGGGCTCTTAATTCTGCTCTGTTTGTATACATGTCAATCTTTGAACAATACCATACTACATTAGTTATTGTAGCTTTACTATACTTAATATCTAGGAAAGTAGATATTTTTCTCATAGTTTCTTTTTTTTTATTTTTTTGCCTTTTATATTCACATAAATTTTAGAAACAATTTGTCAGTATTTACGAAAAAGGAAAAAATATTGTTCTCAACAGAAGGAATGGTCAAAATTACTTAATCCAACAGTATTGGAAATGGAAATGCATTTATTCTATTTGAAAAAATTTGATGGGACACTATGATAAGTACCCCTCATATAAAGTATATTTATTTTATTTAAGAGATTGGGTCTTCCTTAGTTACCCATGCTGAAGTACAGTTGTACTGCAGTCTTGAAATGTGCTCCAGCCATTCTCCCACTTCAGCCTCCTAAGCAGGTAGGACTATCAGCATGTGCCACCACATCTAGTTATTTGGTTTTTTAATTTTTTGTGTAGAGACAGGATCTTGCTGCATTGCACAGCCTAGTCTTGAATGCCTGGCTTTAATTAGTCCTCCTGCCTTAGCCTTCCAGACTGCTAAGATTACAGGCATAAGCCACTCTATTGTGCTATAAAATATGTTAATGTGGTAGAGAATATATCTTTAAAATTCAAAACTCCACTGACACATAGGAAAAGGAAATCTCTGGAGCCAAAAATGTTCAGAAATGACAAATCGTGAAAACAAATTAGAATTAAAATAATAGAATCATATATAGAAGTTAGTTTTTAGAAATATTGGATTTTGGGTGGCACCCGTAGCTCAGGGGGTAGGGCGCCAGCCACATACACTGAGGCCGGCAGGTTCCAACCTGGCCTGGGCCTGCTAAAGCAACAATGACAACTGCAACAAAAAAATAGCCAGGTGTTGTGGTGAGTGCCTATAGACCCAGCTACTTGGGAGGCTGAGGCAAGAGAATCACTTGAGCCCAAGAGTTTGAGGTTGCTGTGAGCTGTGATGCTACAGCACTCTACCAGGACAACAACTTGAGATTCAGTCTCAAAAAAAAATATTGGCTTTGGGTATTTTATTCAAAGACATAAGATGAGGAATTGAAAGTTGGAAATGGCCAGGTAGATTATAAAACATCATTTAGAATTGCAGTTCCCAACCCCTGACCCACAAGCATAAGCAGCAGGGGTGTGAGTGAAGCTTCATCTGTATTTACAGTCACTTCCCATCACTGGCATCACTGCCTGAGCTCCACCTCCTGTCAGATCAGCAGCAGCGTTAGATTCTCACAGGAGCATGATCCTTACTATAAACTTCAAAGAATTGAAGTTTAAACTGCAAAGAATCAGAAACAATTATTGTAGGCTACCACTTCATTAAATGTGTCAGCACAGAGAGCACCATTCTTAGTGGCTACTAACCACATTGCTAAAGCTAAGAAGCCCTTTAGTATTGGTTGCATGCTTTTTATGAGAATCTAATGCCTGATGATCTGAGGTGGAGCTGAGGCAGTGATGCCAGTGCTGGGTAGTGGCCACAAATACAGATTGACATTAGCAGAGAGGTTTGACTACACAGAGACTATAATACATCAATTGCCTGCAGACACATATCAAAACCCTACCAGTGAGTGGAAAGTGACAAGCTGCATCTGGTGCTGGACTTTGTATTGGCAGGCGAGCATCTTACTTCAGTTGTGCAGCTGCATCTGGTGGCAGGCTATAAGTCAGAATCTGGCACTTATTTTTTTCTGTGGGTGGCCTGCTAATTGTTATTTACCACTTCCTTCTGTGCCTCTTTCTCACACTGTGTGCACTTGCCTCAGTCACAGTTTTGGTATGCCTACAGGCTAACCCTAGCAAAATGAGTAAAAAACAAACTTCACTAGAGAGCCTCTTTGAAAAGGGGAAAACACCCAATGGTGAGACAGCACTTCTGCTGCTAAAACTGCCAACAAAATGAAAGTTGCATTTAAAAGAAAATATTGAGCAGCCTGAGCCAGAGCAAGACCCCATCTCTAAAAACATCTGGGCATTGTGGAGGGCACCTGTAGTCCCAGCTACTTGGGAAGATCTCTTGGGCCCAAGAGTTTGAGGTTGCTGTGAGCTATGACACCAGGACACTCTACCCAGGGTGACAGAGTGAGACAATAAATAAATAAATAAATAAAATTTAAAAAACACCAAGAGTCCTACTTAATTTATGTATTCATTGTAGCTAGAGATTCACATTCTCTAAACCTGCTTTGTATAATATATGGCAACTTGCTATCCAATGAAGCCATTAAAGCTTCAATACTACTTCACCACATGGAGACCAAGCAACTTGTAATAAAAGACAAGCTTTTGGAAAAGAGAAAGACATAAACACAAAGAACAGAAGCAATTGTTGAAGGCTACCACTCCACCAAATATATCTGTACTGGGAGCATCATTTTTAGTGCCCGAGGCTGAGAAGCCCTTTACTATTGGCAAAAAGTTGTTCCTGCCTGCTGCTAAGGACATCTTCCCTGAACTTTAAGGAGAGACTATAGTTCAAAAGGTGGCACGTGTTCCTCTTTTAGCTAGCACTAAAACTAGATGAATTGATGATACAGCAGAGAATAGAGAGGATTAGTGAGTCACTGTGGTGCACAATCCAGGTTGACAAGTCTACCAGTGTTAACAAGGCAACCATACTTGTTTTGTGCAATATATTTTTCAGGAGGATGTACATGAGGATATGTTGTGCACTCTCTTGTTGCCAACCAACACCACAGCTTCAGAGCTATTCAAGTCTTTGAATGATTACATGTTAGGAAATCTGAATTGGTCATTTTGTGTTGGTATATGCACAGATGGAGCAGCTTCCCTGACTGGATGGCTTTCTGGTTTCACTAGTGGGGTCAAGGAGGTCACTTCTGAATGTGAGTTCATAGACTGTATCATCCATAGAGAAATTCTGGCTAGCCAAAAGTGTCACTTGAGCTAAACAATGCTTCTCAGGATGTGATTAAAAGTATCAGCCACATTAAAGTACATGCCCTTAACTCACGTCTGTTTGCACAGCACTTTCAGGAGATGGATGCCACGCACACATGGTTTGTCATACACAGAAGTGAGATGGATTTCTGAAGTTAGATTACTATCTATAGAGTTTTTGAGTTATGAGAACTGCTCCAGAGATTTCTTTTAGAAAATCCTTCACCACTGGCAGCATATCTCAGTGACACAGAATGGGTTGCAAAATTTTCATACTGCTGTGACATAGTCACCTTGCTCAACAGACTTAATTTATCATTTCATGGGAGAACAACTGTGTTCAAGTTCGCAGATAAAGTGGCTACATTCAAAGATAAACTGGAATTATGGGGGCAATGAGTGAACATTGCCATTTTTGACATATTTGAAACAACAGCAGAAATTTTGAAAGAGACTAGGCCAGAGCCTTCTTCCTTCCAGCTGGTGCATGGTCACCTGTCTCAAGTTTGAACAGCATTTGAGCATGACTTCCCAATCACAAAATGCCCCTGAACTGGAGAGGAATGGATCTGGGACCCATTTGTGAATAACCCAGGTGAATCAACTTTGTCCATGCTGGAAGTGGATCAACTGCTTGAGATCACAAATGGTGGTAGCCTTAAAAGTATGATTGAGACAACTTCAAATCTCCATATGTTCTGGATTAAAGTCAATGCAGAATATCCTGAGATTGCCACAAAAGCACTGAAAAGCCTGTTTCTATTTCAAACATCCTATCTTTGTTGAAGCAGATTTTCTGTGGTGGCAGCAACCGAACTGAGATTATGGAGTAGACTGGACATAAGAAACACACTTGGGTGTCACTGTCTCCCATCACCCCCAGATGGGACTAGTTACAGGAAAACAAGTTCAGGGCTCCCACTGATTCTCACTGTGGTGAGTTGTAATGTGCTTGAACCATCCCGAAACCACCTCCCACCCAAGTCTATGGAAAAATTGTTTTCTATGAAACCAGTCTCTCCTGCCAAACAGTTTGGGGATCACTGATTTAGAACTCCTAGACATTAAAAATAGAGATGACATTACAAACTCAATGGATGAGTTAAAGTAAATAGAAAGAGTGATCTAGTTAATTTTAAGATTATTATAAAGAAGTTATTGATAAATCAGGACAAGGAGATAAAAACAGAATATGATATGGAAGAAAGTGGAGACACAGAAGATAGGATAAGGTCAAAAATTTTTCTTGTTGGTGTTGCAAAAGGAGATCATAGAAAAATAGGAAAAAAACAATATGTAAAGGGATAATGGCAAAGTTTTTCACAATTCATGAAAGATATGAATCCTGAGAAAGTCCAAAGACTCACAAGCAGGTTAGTATTGTAAAATATTAGTGGCAGAGTATAGATGGTGGATGTGTGTGTGTGTGTGTGTGTGTGTGTGTGTGTGTGTGTATGGCTTTTAAAAATTTGGCTGATTGTTTGAAATAATTGTATAAAATAAGTTTGGAAAAACAAACTCTTCAAAAGTAAAATGAATAAAGTCAAGGACTTTTAAAAAATCAAATATTGATGCAAGTAGAAATAGAAAACCAAATGGTTATATACCCATTAAAGAAGCTCAATCTATGGAGAATTTTTTTCTGTAAAGGATCAAAGGTGCAAACAACTTTACTAACAGTTTCTACCAAAATAAATAGATAATTACAACCTTATATAAACTCCTCCAATGAGTAGAAAAAGAGAATATTACCCAGATCTTTTATGAGGCTAGGATAACTTTGATAAAACAAATATCAATAACATAAGTAGATAATCATAGGCCAGTCTAACTCAAGGATGCAGATTTAAAAATACTAAAGAAGAATGTGTCCAACCAAATAATTGTACACAAATGTTCATACCAGCATTTTCATAATAGCTCAAAGTACATCTCAGGGAGATGAGGGCAGTGGAGTGATAGCTAAGGGGTACAGGATTTCTTTTTGGGATGATGAAAATGTTCTGAAACTGATTAAAGTTATGATTGTACAAATGTATGACTATACTAAACACCACTAAATTGTATGCTTCTAATGGGTGAATTGTATTATATGGAATTTAATTTTAAGAAAGCTGTTATATAAGAAAGTCTAAAGATGATTTAGCAAAATAAGTCCAGCAATATATGAAATTGATAAAATATGTAAATATATAAAAATCCAACAAGAACAAGTTGACAGATTGATCACAAGCCTCTATTTTCCCTTTACCTCCAAACACCCTTTAAAATAAAAGTAAAGAGATTTGTTAAAATCATAAACCCATAAGGATGTGAGGAATTGGAGAAGAATATATCAGTAACATATTGGAAATTGGAAAGCAGATGGATATGTAGTAAATAACTGATAATACCCATGACAATTAAATATTAAATATGCTGGGAGGATGGAAGAAGCAATTTGACTTATACTGCAGAATACCCAATTGATTTATGAATTGTCCACAGTAGGTAGTTCTGGAAGGAAGAAGACAAATAGTGCTTTTTCATAGATGAAATGATTGTATAAGCATAAAACTCAAAATAATCTACTTAATACATAATTATAATTATTAGGATTAATTATTAACAAGTTAATGTAAATAATTAGAATAAATATATTATCAAGGTTTATGGCTATTAAATCAATACACAAAAGTCAGTTGAATGTCTACATAGTGGTAACAGAAAATGGAACTTAAGGCTCAGCGCCTGTGGCTCAAGTGGCTAAGGCGCCAGCCACATACACCTAAAGTGGCAGGTTCAAATCCAGCCTGGGCCCACCAAACAACAATGATGGCTGCAACCAAAAAATAGCCAGGCATTGTGGGGGCGCCTGTAGTCCCAGCTACTTGGGAGGCAGAGGCAGTAGACTCGCTTGAGCCCAGGAGTTGGAGATTGCTATGAGCTGTGATGCCATGGCACTCTACCCAGGGGGATAGTTTGAGGATCTGTCTCAAAAAAAAAAAAAGAAAATGGAACTTAAATAAAACTTACCATCTATAGTAACAATAAACCCTAGGTATTTATGGATAAATCTAACAAAAGATTACTAAAAATACTATACAGAAAAATATTAGAACTTTATTTTAAAATATTAAGGAGAACTAAAAAAATGCAAAAGTATACCATGTTTCTGAATAAGAAGATTCTGGTATTAAAGATGTTATGTTACCAAATCTCTAGTAGAGGTTTTTGAGGAACATTGAAGTTGATTCTGAAATATATGTATAATAAAGGATTGGAGGGGAAGGGGGCAAGATGGACAACTAGAGGTAGCTTTCATCAGAACTCTCCTACAGAAGGAGAAAAACTGGACTGAAGCAAACTCCAAGAAGTTGAAATTTGGGGGTTGAACACAAGTGGAAGAAATTAAGGTGCTCTATATCTCCCCTGAGACAAACTGTGAGGCTAAGAAAGAGGAAGGAAGAGGATAGAGAATAGGTATGGAGAAAATAGAATGAAGGTCCCTGGTACCAAAGAGGAAGGGAGACACCACATCCCCCTGCAACCAGGAGGCTTACACCATGAGCAGAGAACAGAGGACCTCCCATCTCATCCTATGGGAGATAGTCATGAAGTCTCAGTTCTCCTGCACCTAGGTATTTCCATCTCTGAGTCCCCATCCCGCCTGGCAGAAAAGTGAACAAATATTCACTCCACAGGCTTGAGCAGGCAATCCATCCCCACCTGCTGGTTGCCCAACAGACTACCCTCTGCACAGGCCTGCTTGGAGCTTCTGGGTAAAGCCAAGTGCTAGCCCACACCAGACAGCCTGGAGGGTCTGCCTCACCCCTAGGCACCAAGAAAGCAAAAGAACCCCTGACCACAGAATGGAGGATTTCTTTTTTTTTGAGACAGAGTCTCACTTTGACACCCTCAGTAGAGTGATGTAGCGTCATAGCTTATAGCAACCTCAAATTCCTGGGTTCAAGTGATCCTCTTGCCTCAGCCTCCTGAGTAGCTGGGACTACAAGCGCCTGCGACAATGCCCAGCTATTTTTTTAGAGATGGGGTCACACTCTTGCTCAGGCTGTTCTTGAACCCATGAGCTCAGGGAATCCACCTGCTCGGCCTCCCAGAGTGCTAGGATTACAGGCATGATCCACCATGCCCAGCCAGAACACAGGGTTTCAAAGGCCACTTACTTTCTCACCATAACTGTCCAGATCCTTAACTGGCCACAGGAAGAGGGGTAGATGAGCCCTTCCCCTGCAGAGTGTCTGACAGGACCTCTGGGAATCCTCTACATTGTGTGGTCCGATGAGCCAAGTTCAACATGCACCCGCATTGTGACAAGAAATTGTGGCTTTGTTGCACTGACTTTGGTAAAGTGTGGTCCCTATTGGGTCTCCCTCCAGCTAGGGAGGACCTTTCCACTATAGTTTGGAATAGAATTTGGAATGTGTATGGCAAATTAAATGAATGGAATTGAGGATAAGTTAAAAAAAAAAAAGAAATCCAAAAGAAAGTCCAAAATCTGCCTCAAGAAGTCAGTGAGATCAAAGACAAAGTCATCAAGGATCTGGACATAATTATGAACGATATAGCAGAGCTTAAGGAATTGAAAGAGACATTCAAGGATGTTCAAAACATCACAATAAAGAGTCTCAGTAATAGGGTAGAACATGAAGAAGAAAGAATCTCAGAAATCAAAGGCAAGAGTTTTGAACTAACCCAATCATTTAAAGAGGCAGAAATAAAGAATAAAGGCAGAGCTTTCTGAGAGAGTTATGGGACTATTTCAAAAGTTCAAACATTGGAATTATAGGTATCCCTGAAGGAGAAGAGGATGGTCCTAAAAGCACTGAAATTCTACTTAAAGATATCATGGTGGAGAATTTCCCAATCATTGTGAGAGACCCAGAAATCCAGATAGAATATAGTTTCAGAACCCCCACCTTCTCTCAATTTAAACAAGCATCTCCTAGATACATTGTAATCAACTTGATGAAAGTCAAAATGAAACAGAAAATTTTGCAAGCAGCCAGACATTAGGAAAGTCTCACCTACAAATAGAAAAATATTAGGGTGACAGCGGACTTCTCAGCTGAAACTTTTGAAGTTTCAGAAGATGATAGTCATCTGTCTTTAACCTTCATAAAACAATTTTCAGCCCAGGATTATGTATACTACTAAATCATGTTTCATTTTTGACAGAAAGATCAAACATTTTACTGTTTGATTTGTTGTGGTAAGCATTGAGGAAATTTGCCACAATAAGACCAGCTCTGCACGAAGTACTCAGACTTATTATTCACACCAAACAGCACAGTGAACCACCAGAAAGTAGACATACCCAGAAACTAAAGAACAGAAACCAGCTTCCATAATTGCACAAGGGATAAAACTAAATAGTGGCCTTTCACAAAATAAGATGAATAGAACTCCACCATACTTATCACTTCTCTCAATGAATGTGAATGGCTTGAATCCCTACTGAAGAGGCACAGGCTGGCTGACTGGATAAAAAAAACAGAAGCCAAACATTTGTTGTCTGGCTGGTTAGGGCACCGGCCACATGCACCAGGGCTGGTGGGTTCAAACCTGGCCTGGGCCTACTAAACAAAAAGAGATAACTGGGCATTGTGTCAGGCACCTGTAGTCCCAGCTGAGGCAAGAGAATTGCTTGAGCCCAAGAGTTTGAGGTTGCTGTGAGCTACGATGCCATAGCACTCTACAGAGGGCAACAAAGTGAGACTCTGTCTCAATAAAAACAAAACAAACAAAAACAAACTTTTTTTTTTTTTGTCTTCAGAAAACATATCTAACCTCTAAGGACAAAACAAGACTCAGGGTGAAGGGTTGGAAAATAATATTTCAGGAAAATAGAAATGAGAGGAAAGCAGGCGTTACAATCTTATTTGCAGATAAAATTGGATTTAAACCAAAAAAATAAAGATGAACACCATATACTGGTCAAGGGAATGATAACAGCAAGAAGGGATTTCAATTCTGAACATCTATGCACCCAACATAAATAATTGCTCTGAACAATATGTTATCCTACAACACCATAATAGCTGGGGATTTTAACACCTCCTCTGACATAACTGGACATGTCCACCAAGAAGAAGCTAAACAAAGAAACAGTGGACTTAAAGACAACCTTAGAACAAATGGACTTAACAGACATATATAGAACATTTCATCCTAATAAAATTGAGTATATGTTCTTCTCATCGGCCCATGGATCATTCTCCAAAATCAATCCTATCTTAGGGCACAAATCAAACTTCAACAAATTTAAAAGAATAGAAATTATACCTTGTATCTTCTTGGACCATCATGGAATAAAAGTAGAACTCAATTCCAACTGAAATCTTCAAACCCACATAAATTCATGGAAACTAAACAATCTTATGCTGAATAACAGCTGAGTCAAGGAGGAGATAAAGAAGCAAATCATTATATTTCTCAAAATGATGGTGAATCCACAAGCTATCAAAACTTGTGGAATATTGGAAAAGCAGTTCTCATAGGGAAGTTTATAGCATTAGATAGCCACACCCAAAAAACAGAAAGAGTACAGATCAACAACCTGATGACCTGGAAAACGAAAAGTAATTCAACCCCAAACCTAGCAGAAGAAAAGAAATAACCAAAATTAGTGCAGAATTAAATGACATTGACAACAGAAGAATCATTCAGAAGATAAGTAAAACAAAAGTTAATTGAAAAGATAAATGATATCTATAAACACTTGGCCAGACTAATTAGAAATAGAAAAGTAAGATTTTTGTTGTTGTTGTTGTTTTTGAGACAGAGTGTCACTATGTCACCCTTGGTAGAGTGCCATGATGTAACAGCTCACAGCAACCTCAAACTCTTAGGCTTAAGCAATTCTCTGGCCTCAGCCTCCCAAGTAGCTGTTTTTTATTGCAGTTGTTGTTGTTTAGCTAGCCCAGGCCGGGTTCAAGCCCTCCACCTTCCATGTATGTGGCTGGCGCTGTAACCACTGTGCTCTGGGTGCCAAGCCAAAAAGTAAGATTTCTATTAACCTTAATCAGAAATGAAAAAGGGAAAATAACAACAGATACCACAGAGATACAACACATCATTGATGATGCTACAAAAAAAACTCTATGCTCAGAAATTTGAAAATGTAGAGGAAATGGATCACTACCTGGAATCACACCACCTTCCTAAACTCAACCAGAAAGAATTAGACATTTTGAATAGACCAATATCATGCACCAAAATTACAACAACAATTAAGAACCTTCCAAAAAAGAAAAGGTGAAGACCAGATGGTTTTACGCCAGAATTCTACCAAACCTTCAAAAAGGAACTAATACCTATGCTGCAGAATCTATTCCAAAACAAGGAAAGAATCCTTCCCAACACATTCTATAAGGCAAAAATCAACCTGATAATAAAACCAGGAAATGACCCAACAAAAAAGGAGAACTATAGACTGATATCATTAGTGAATATGGATGCAAAAATATTCAATAAGATCCTAACAAACAGAATATACATCTACACATTACAAAATTACACATCATGATCAGGTAGGTTTCATCACAGGGATGCAAGGTTGGTTTAACATATGCAAATCCATAAATATAATTCACCACATAAATAGACGCACAAACAAACACCAATATATTTAGGGTGAAGAAGGAGAGGGGAGGAGGGAGGAGGATTGGTAAGCTCTCACCTAATATGCACAATGTTAAAGCATATGATAAACCCCCTAGATGAAAGGCTCAACTATAATTTGATCTTTGCCTTAGAAACGCAAACAATGTAACCTAATCATTTGTATCCTCATATTAACCTGAAATAAGAACTAAAAGATTACAGGGTCAAGATTAATCAAGAAATTCCAGGGGAAGAACAAAGTAGACGGAATTTTTACTACCAGATATCAAGACTCTTTAACAGCTACAATAGTCAATACAGAGACAGATGCATGTGGAATCTTGACCTATGAGTGGAGGTTGCCTTACTGGAGAAAGGATGCTTATGTATGTGGGGCAAAATCAAAAAAGGAATGAATTGTACTGTTATTGCACCACCATATACAGTATTAAAATCAATTAATGTGAGTTTATTTCTTCAACAGGATGGGCAAAACCTTATAAGTTTAGGAGAAAATACAGGGAAATAAATTATTAACAAGACCTCAGCATATTCCTTAAACAAAACTCAAGTACAAGCCATATAGGAGAAAATTGACATATTACATTAAAATCAGCAACTTCCCTTCATTAAAAGAAATACTATAAAAAGAAATGAAAATATAAGCCACAAACTGTGATGAGCTATCTGTAACATATATAACCTATAAAGTATTGCTCTCTAGGACATAGGAGGAAGTACTCAGGATAAATAAGAAAAATACAAATAATTTTACACAAAAATGAGCAAGAAAGAAAGCAAAGCAAAACTATACAAACAACCAAACAGAAATTCACAGAAGATGAAAAAAAATGACCCTTTAACATAGGAAAGGATGCCTACACTAATAAATAATCAGGGCAATGGAGAATCAAACCTCAATGAGGTACTTTTTGCCTGTCTTAGATTGGGAGAATATAAAAAAATCTACAATACCAAATCTTGGTCAGAATGGAGAGCAATATGAATTCTTATATATTTCTGGTACACATGTAGATTGGTCAACCCAAAATCACTCTGGAAAATAGTTTGGTGACTGACAATTAGTAAAGTTGATGTTTGCATAACTTATAGTTTTATAACCCAGCAATTTTATTCCCAGATAAATGCCATAGAAGTTCTTTCAAGGGTGCATAAATGCTCCTGGCAGCATTGCTGGTAGTAGCCTCCAAACTGGGAACAACCCAAATGTTCTTCAGTGGAAGAATGGTTAAATGGTTATTTAACCAGGGCAATGGAACAATCTGTCTCAGTGAAAATGAATGAAATAGGGCCAATGTCAACATGAGTGAACATGAAGTGCATAATATTGAGCAAAAAATTAAAGCCACCAAAAATACATATGATGTCATTCTTTTGATAAGACGTTCAAAATTTGCATATTCATAAAACTATTTTTAAAAAAAGGACTGGTAATCACATAATTCAAGACAATGCCTCACTTTTTTGGAGGAGAGGAGGAGATGGTAGAGGGGAAACAATCACTTCGGAGGTATTGGTGGAAGTCCACTTCTGATGTTGGATAGTGAGTTTCACATATATTATAACTCTTTTGTAGTATGTCTTTAAATGCATTGGGGTAACTTTACTAGAATTTTAATAACTGTAGTTGATCCTTTGAAATCTTAATCTCTAAGGTATCTTGGGCCTTTAGTTTATATAAAGCAAATTCTTTTGCAAGGGAATTTTGGCAAAATGTTTCTTTGGAGAATAATATTATGGTTTCATAGTGAAGGTCCAACCAGCTATAATGTGTTCGACATGCTAGCTCTCACTCAGATATGCAGACTGATATGCTTAGGTCTCATGAGACCACTCTCTTACCACCTCCTTCCATTGGGCAGCCTTATTAAACATCATTAACCTGTGTCCTGTGATGTTGGTTCTTGGTTCTTAGGAAGACCACCAAACAGCCAACTCCTTGAGCAGTGGTAGTCTCATGTGGACGAAGAAATTCAGCCTGGACTATTTGGCGCTGGACTTCAATTCACCATCACCAGCCCCCATACAGCAGGTAGGAAAGACTTTGTACCTGAGAATTCCCAGATGATTCCATTTCTGCTTAGAATTTTCTGATTATCAAGCCATGCATAGTCTCTTTAGAGGGTGTTAAAAATATAGACATGTATAATAAAGAATATTAAAATCAGTTCTAATCCCACTTCCTACAGAGAGTGACATCCTAGAGTGTTTCCTTCTAGGGTATGTTCTTTGTGTGTATATACATAATCATAGTCATCCTCTTCCATATTTGAAACATGAAGTTTATAAAAAAAATTCTCAAGCAGAAATGATGGTGTGTTAGAAGGCTCTCCAGGCACAGGAAAGGTCTGTTTAGATAACAAGTAACAGCCTAGTTTGGCTCAAGTTTATGGAGTGGTGAAAAGAGCTCTAGGTCTGAAGCAGAACCCCTCAGTAAAGGGCTTGAATGTCAGTTTGGGCAAGTTTTGCTGGAATCATGCTCCAGGGGCAGGGTCTGTTAAGACCAGTGGATCTGGCAGTGGTCAACTGAAGAAATGTAAAGTTAGAAATGATGAGAGACAAAGAAACAAGACACACAGAATATGGCTCGGCGCCTGTGGCTCAAGTGGCTAAGGCGCCAGCCACATACACCTAAGGGGGCGGGTTCGAATCCAGCCCAGGCCGCCAGAAACAGCAATGACAGCTGCAACCAAAAAATAGCCGGGTATTGTGGAGGGCACCTGTGGTCCCAGTTACTTGGGAGGCTGAGGCAGGAGACTTGCTTGAGCCCAGGAGTTGGAGGTTGCTGTGAGCTATGATGCCACAGCACTCTACCCAGGGGGACAGCTTGAGGCTCTGTCTCAAACAAAACAAACAAACAAAAAAACCAAAAAAAACCCCAAAAAACCTAAAGACACACAGATTATAATTTTCAAAGGTGGGAGCACAGGGGACCACTGCTCATTCATTGGGTTCTTGCGAGTGGCCCCCAGTGTTTGTTCCACTCAGCTTTTATTGAAGGGTATTTGCTCATTAGCACAGAGGATAAGCTGAGGAAGGGAACAAAGACATCAGCAAGTTCTCTGAGTGAGCATATCAGCTCCTGTTGTTTCTATAATCATTAACTTTAAGGGTCTGAGCAGTCGAGAAATCTGGAGCCCGGGCCTTATGTGGGGCAGTCTCCTGTCTGTGGTCACACACACAGATTCCTAGGGAGGTGTTAATCCCCACTAGTTCACTGCGGAGTAAAATGCCACTGGCATCAATCTCCTCTAAAGAATTGGTGGGAAAGAGGAATTTTCCTCTCCTCACCACCCCAAAGGCATCTTCCTCTGTGATAAGGGATATAAGCCTTCCTACCTGTATTTCAGGGCTTGAGCTGTTCCTTTGATCTCTGCCCTGGCCAAATACAAATCTTCACAATGGGTATTTGCTTTGGCTGTTGACTGGGCAGGGTATAGCCTAGTTAATGTTTCTTGCTAGGCCCTGCACACAGTATCTTCTGTGGCCATTATTTCTTCAGAGTGTTTACAGACCCAGCAGGGGTGATTGCAAGCTGTATCCCCTACAGGCCAGGCTTCCAGGAAAAGCAGAAAACTTTCTCAGATAAGAATTTTAGCAGTGGCTGGTTTAAAGCTAAACTAGATAACTTTTCTTTGTTCAGCTTATTTTTTTTATTTTCCCCTTTTTCTGTGGGTGTTTTTCTTTTCTGAGAATGTGGTCTTCAGTCCCCAGTCTGCCTGAAGTTTTGGCTTCATTAGGTAGTAGTCTTGGCTGTAAAGTAGGGGTCAGAAATAACTGTTAGGATAAGGGCTGTTGAGAGGATTAATTGAGTGAATACATGTAAGTGATATTAGCCATTATCTACTATCACCCACTTCACAATGTAAGGAATGAGTGACTGGTAAGCAGGGGATGATAACCAAATATTTTTGAGCGAGAGATGGTCATAATCCAAACTGTGCTTTATAGTGTATTGTTTGGTGAAAACAAACTAAACAGAATGAACAGTATTATTCTGTGTGTGTGTTCAGAAAAACTCTGGAAACTTTCCTCCCCTTCTGTTAAAGTAACTCCTAATTAACCTCTATGTTTAATATCATTGCAAAAACCTGAACTGAGATGCAAGAAAAGCTAATCAGAAAGGTGGGAGCAACAAGTACTAAAGGTATGTCAGTCAGTTTTGGTAGAGTATGTACTCAAAACAAACAACCCCCCATCTCCTTTACTTACAACAAAGGCATTTTCAATTGTTGCTCATGAGACAGTCCATTGGAGGCCAGAGCCTTTGTGTTCAATCCAAGGCCCAAGGAAGAGGAGCAGCCTGCAATCTAAGATGTGCTTGTCTTCTGCCAGAGGCAAAAGTAAAACTACAGAATCATAAGCATGTGTTACTTACATTCATGTTATATTGGTCAAAGTATGTGGTAGAGCAAAGTCAAGGGGAGCAGAGGCACAGACACAGACTATTGCAGCACAGGAGGGAGCCACAACACTGGGAATTGAGAATTCCCCAACCAGGGACTTTGTTGACCACTGGTGGAGACAAACATGCAAGAAATTTACATGCAGAGTTTCTGTGAAAGAATCTGCTGAGATCCAGAAAGACAGACACAGTATCAATCTGTAGTGAGGCAGCAAGGTGCCACCCTGAACTGAATTCTCAAGAGGTTTTATTAATATTTTAGGGTATGGGTTTCCAGAGTGAAGAAGTAAAGAGTATGACACAATCATGTGGGTGGTCATTTAATTATGAAAAAGGTCATCAGGGTGGAGACACTAAATCCTAGAACAATTCTCATGGGCATAAATATGTAGGTAACAAACAAAGTTACCTTAGGGGATGGAAGAAGAATGGTTATGATTACAGACTTCAAGACTAGATTATCTCAGTGGAGGGTAATTTTTATCCCCTTCTAACTCTGATGATATAACTGTTGTCTCTGCTAAGCTGCCAAATTTTATTCAGATGTCCCCATACTAGTTTTCTGTCTATTCTGGCAGACATTCTGACCCCCTTTGTCACCATAGGTATGCTGAGCAGCAGGGGGCTTAGGCCTCGGGTGTTCCTGCACAAGTCCTCTGGAATGTCTGCTTGCATTATATTTCTACCCACAACAGACATATACACACAAAGTATAATGGTCCTGCAAAGAGGAAGGGGCAAAAAATATTTAATAACAATATAATATACCACAGAAAGGTAGACATTTTCCTGAATCTGTTAATTAGATTTAATGAAAACTTTTTGTTATCCTCTTCAGAAACTTCTCCTTTCAGAAGAGCAAAGAGTAGACTACGTCCAAGTGGATGAGCAGAAGACACAAGCTCTCCAGAGCACGAAGCAGGAGTGGACAGATGAGAGGCAATCAAAAGTGTGAGAAGTGTGGGCTTGGGCCATGTGTGAAATAAGAGCTCACGAAATTAGGGCTCATTTTGAGTTTTTTTTTTTTTCTAAAAACACAGTGGTGGTCAACACAGGCCAAAACCAAGAGAGAATGTATATAGTTTTTGTGGTCTTGGGGGAAAGGACCTACAGAAGGGCACCAGTTTCCTTCCCCAGCCACACTGCCCATGTCCTGAGTCTCAGGGGTATGTGCAGCTGTCTCCATAGCCACAGGAGGCCATAAGCCACAGACCAGGATGTGAAAAACTCCCTTCACTCAGGCAAGATAGAAACACTAAAAATAAAACTTAAGAAAACATTTCTAAAAATTATGTTTAAAATCTCTTAAACAGAGTATTTGGAGTGAAGACTGGAGCCAGTGTTGCTACCAACAGGATGACATCATTTGATTCCAATACCTGAAATTCTGACCTCTCTCCTATGCTTTGGAATCATAAATTATCCTTGTTAAGGGCCTCCTGGAGACCATCTTGTTCCAGCCCCTAAAGTCACAGTTAAGGAGATCAAGCCCAACGGTGGTAGCAGAATCTACGCTACTTATTCCAAAGACTCTAGCCGACCAGTCATTTATATCCCCAAAGAAAGACAATTCAAATGATGGGGACAATGGGTCCCAGGCTCTGTGATGAGACTAACAGGTGACACTGGTGACCATAAGGATGTTGTGATTAAGCATCTACTTATAGACAGGTATTCTGTTGCTGTTGGCCTTTTCCCAGAATGTTATCCATCCATCATCTCATCTCATTCTCTAAAAGACCTCAGAATCTAGGCATGGCAGAGACTATTGCTCCCACTTTGAAGAAAAGAAAACTGAGAAGTAGAGAAGGGAATACTTTGCTCAAGATTACTCAGAGAGCTGAGCCACAGAGTTGGGCTTAGAATAGAGTTGTCCAGGCTGCCAATTGCAAGCTCACTGTACTATCTCAGTGCCTCTGAGTATTTTGACAAAATCAATCAATTGGGTCAACTTTGGCAGCATGTGTGAAGCACCTGCAATTGGTTTTTCAGAGCATATAGGAAGTCATCTTGATTTTCTTTCTTTCTTTTTTTTTTTTTTTTTTGGAGACAGAGCCTCAAGCTATACCCCTGGGTAGAGTACCATGGCATCACAGCTCACAGCAACCTCCAACTCCTGGGCTCAAATGACTCTCCTGCCTCAGCCTCCCAAGTAGCTGGGACCACAGGCGCCCGCCACAACGCCCGGCCAGTTTTTGGTTGCAGCCATCATTGTTGTTTGGCGGGCCCGGGCTGGGGATTCGAACCTGCCACCTTAGGTGTATGTGGCTGGCGCCTTAGCCACTTGAGCCACAGGCACCGAGCCAGTCATCTTGATTTTCAAAGCAATGAGTTCTGATGACGTTATTTTCTTCCTGGGGCAAAGAAAGGAACAATTATCACATACTTTGAGTTTAAAGTCTACACTGAATTTAGACAAAGAAAAGAAAAACTATCCATACCCTGCACACCATAGCCAGCTCCGTTTCGTGACACATAGGCCAGAACTGTATTCTTCACCCATGTGACTTGCAAAGAGTCACAGAATCTCAGGCAAGAAACCAGGTTGCAGAGTGCTGCTCTCCATAGATCAAGCTTTTTAAACAGGGGCCAGTTCACAGTCCCTCAGATGGTTGGAGGATGAGTCGGCTGCTAAGCAAGATAGGCAGCAGCAACAAAAACATCCAGTGGACTGGATAAATGTCCTAGGCGGGCTGCAGTTTGAGGATGCCTGTGTAGCTCCCCCAAGTGTGGGCACCTGTGTTAGGGGCAGTGCTTGACTACCTAACAAAGGCTGGTGCAGAAAAATTGTAGCCCCAAGTGTAAAGAGTCATATTGACACTTGGGGCTACCACCTTGAAGATACAAAAGAAACTACAGCTGAGGCTCGGTGCCTGTGGCTCAATCGGCTAAGGCGCCAGCCACGTACACCTAAGGTGGCGGGTTTGAATCCCCAGCCCGTGCCGGCCAAACAACAATGATGGCTGCAACCAAAAAATGGCCGGGTGTTGTGGCGGGCACCTGTGGTCCCAGCTACTTGGGAGGCGGAGGCAGGAGACTCGCTTGAGCCCAGGCGTTGGAGGTTGCTATGAGCTGTGATGCCATGGCACTTTACCCAGGGGGACAGCTTGAGGCTCTGTCTCAAAAAAAAAAACTCCAGCTGAAATTATGTCAGTAGTGAAATGTTATTTAATTGACAAAAAAAAAATGTTTGTAGAAAACATTTCAGGAACGTATTTACAGCATGAAGCAACACACATCTGAGTAATATGACCTGTTTAGATTTGATTAGTTAAAAACAGGAATGCTCTTAATAGGCACTGTCTACATTTAAAGTATGAAAAGTAATAGGGGTCAGGATAAAAAAATAATTTAAAAAAGGAAACTTCACCATCATTTCCAGGATATACATGATTATGTCCTGCTTTGGTAAAACTGCTAAAGGGTGGCTACCCAAAAGCATGACAATTCAAAGAAACAAAGCACAGATAGTTTTTGAGCTGAGAGCAGCATGTGCTCCTGAGAAAGTCACAATAAGTCAAAATGATGCCAGCCAAATCTTGGTTTCTGGTGGAGACAATTGATGTGTATGCAACAGAGGGCAATGTTTCTGACCAAAGGCCTGATTTTTGTTACAGAAAAGATTCCAGAGACCATTCTGAGCCAAAGACACATGGCATGTTTGCACACTGTGCAGTGGACACATTCCTAAAAGATTTGAATATCTGTGTCACATTGTTTTCTGTGGTTCCTTTTTGTTTCATTTCCTTTTGTCTCATTTTTGGAGGCAATTCCTCCACATTAGGGGATGTCCATTGCAGGATGAGGCACTGAAGAGTCTCAAGCCTATAATCCCAGAGGGCTATGAACCCAGGAACCCTGGAAATTAAATTTTCCTAGGTGGGGTAGGAACCCTGAGGCCCTCCCAGAAGCCTGGCTGTAAAGGCATAAAGCAACTCAGTGGGGGGTTGCTGTATAGGACATTTTATCTTGGAATGAGAACCAGCTGAATGATGATCTTTAAAAGATGTGAGGGAGACTGAAGGGCTCCTCTCAAGCCTAGCTTTCTCCTCTTATGGTCTCCTTGATCCCTTTCACAACATCTCTGTACCCACAATCACACAGATTTTTGAATTTATTTTGTTTCTACTGTTTCATTTCTGGCATTAATAAAAATCTTATAAGGAGGAATCATGACTTAAGTTTTTATTATTTGTTTTAAATGATGACATCCAATATAAATAAAGAACTTGTTTTCAAAGCTGAGTATTTGAAAATAAACTTCATCACAGCTTTTAAGTAGAACAAATTTAACATGATTTGTGCAATAGCCAGCACAAGTTATTAGAGGCTGTTGCAAAAGATTGAGCAGGTGGCTATAATTAGTACTGGTCAGCTGAACAACATCTTGACATTGTCTTTTTTGTTTTTCATCAGAAAGTAGCTTCAATAACTGACAGTAAAATTACCTGCTCTCCTTGACAACACCACCATTACTTACATAAAAAGGCAACAGCTTTAGGTCTGCCTCTTCACAGCAGGGGTCTTTTTTTGCCACCACCTGCCTTTCCTCTATGGCTGAAGCTCCCAGCTACCCTGGGTGGTAGGTCTGTGGCATCTCTAACCCATGAAGCAAGTTAGAGACAATCAAAGTAGGAAGTGGGCAGGCTTGGGTTTGGGGAAATAGGCTGAAGGCTTAGAGAAGATAGGCCCAGGGGACCCTGGAGTTGAGAGAAAGGAGAAGGCACATTAAATCCCTTTCCTCTGATGAAGTATGAAGGCAATCATGAACCTATCACACACCCTAGACTAGACCAAGCCCCCACCCAAAGAAGAGCACTTTGGCTGCAGGGCTAAGCAGGGACCTCAAAACTTAAGCTAAAAGGTCCTTGAACACTTGGCCTTTTATGCCCTGGCACATTTCCTCAGTTGCTTAAATTTCAAACTTCCTATTTCTCCTTTATTTTCCCTGATCTTAAATTTCATTTTTATCAGTTATTTTAATTATGCTATTTTCTAAACTTGTTTTTTATTTTCTGAGAGTGTAGTAATGGAGGAAGTTGGACAAGTGCTCCTGCTGAGGGAGAAGCAGAACCAAGACTCAGACTCTCACACACAGGTACTTTTCTATCAGAGGGGACAGGACAGTCTTTCCAATAAAGGGTGCCCAGTCAGATGGAGATCGGGATAGACAAAAACAAACCTTTACCCCACTCTGCTGCCATACATGAACATTGATTACAGATGGGTCTCAGTGGGAAAAACATAACAATAAACTATACATGTTCCCTGTGCTTTATCTGGGCTACTTTGCTTCCAGGCACCACTATTGTTTTGCTCTGTTTCCTGGTCAAACTCTATTTTAATTCTTTTACCTTCATGTAAAACAATACAACCTAATTGTTTTATGTTTGTCTTTGATTTTAAAATTATTCTAATATTTTTATTCTTTTATTTGAGAGTTTTGATTCATTTTCATACTTTATGGTGATAAAAGTAAGAATTGTGGTTACCTTTATTAGGGAAATTATTATTGATTAGAATAGGGCATTAGAGAACCTTCTAGCATGGTGGTAGTGTTTTGCATCTCAGGCTGGGTGGTATTTACTTGGATGTATACATACATAAAATGTTACAAAACTGAATGTAAATTATACTTTAAAAACCACTCAGCATGAACGGGGAAAAAAGACTCTAGGGGTTTTAGAAACTTAATGCAAGAAATGTGACTATAATAAATATTAAAAGCTATAGGAAAATTCATTATATTTGGTGTGGAAGAACTTCAGCATCAAATCACAAAAAACAGAAGCAAGAAAATAAATATTTCCACTGATAATTCCATTACATTAAAAAACTATTTAATGATTCCCCTGCTGCATAACAGGTGCTCACAAGGTGTTGGGGATATAGGAATGAGTGAAATAAAGATATTTTTCCTTAAGGAGCCAGAATGTAAACTTTGCCCCAATTCTGTTACCCCTTATTTTGCTTGGTGTGCCTGCCCAGCTTCAATGCCTCAGAATTGACTTTCCCTCTCTTCCCCTCTAAGGAGTGCAGCATTAGTAAATCCCAGCTCCTTTACCTCATACTGGGGCAAACTCTAAGTAAAAATTACACTACAGGGCGGTGCCTGTGGCTCAAGGGAGTAGGGTGCTGACCCCATATGCCGGAGGTGGTGGGTTCAAACCCAGTCCCAGCCAAAAACTGCAAAAAAAAAAAAAAAATTGCACCACAGAGTTTAGCTGTAGGACCAGGATGAATATTCCTCTTCAGAGATTGTACCTTTGCTTGGATTCTTTCATTTTCCTGCCCTACTCCCCCCATTAGGGAGTCATAGCCTTTGGGGGACCTAATTTAGTACCTTGCCTTCTTGAAAATTGTTTGCAACAGTATTTCCTGTCCTGATTGCTATTCCAGAATCTAGCCAGTCCCCAGAAAGAGGGGAAATCTATGTCCTCTCCTCTAGAACCTGGGTAGTGACTGCCTTGATCAACAGAGGGGACCCTGTGACTCCTGAGGCTGGGTCATACAAAGTGATACATTTTCCACCTGCTGTTTCCCTTTCCTTCCCTTCCCTTCCCCTCCCCTCCCCTCTCCACTCTTCTCCTCTCTCTCCCCCTCCATACATACACATATATACATGTACCCTTGGAACCCAGCCATTATGCTGTAAAGAAGCACAAGACACATGGAGAGGAACCAAGGTGCTTGGCACTCAGACTCTGATGAGTTGTCCCAGCTGGTAGCCAGCACAAAATTGCCCACTGTATAAGACCTCTTGCAAGAAAATTTCTCCAGGAAGGAATCTTCCCCAACACATTCTGTGAAGCAAAAATCACCCTGATGCAAAAACCAGGAAAAGATCCAACTAAAAAGGAGAACCACAGACCAATTTCACTAATGAATATAGATGCAAAAATTCTCAATAAAATCCTAGCTAATAGATTACAGCTTATCATTAAAAAAGTCATACACCACAATCAAGTAGGTTTCATCCCAGGGATGCAAGGCTGGTTTAACATACACAAGTCCATAAATGTAATTTGCCCTATCAACAAGCAGAAACAAAGACCATATGATCCTCTCAATAGATGTAGAAAAAGCATTCAATAAAATTCAGCATCTTTTTCTAATTAGAACTCTGAAGAATATAGGCATTGGTGGCACATTTCTTTTCTTTTTTTTTTTTTCGAGACGGAGCCTCAAGCTATCCCCCTGGGTAGAGTGCCATGGCATCACAGCTCATAGCAACCTCCAACTCCTGGGCTCAAGCTACTCTCCTGCCTCCACGTCCCAAGTAGCTGGGACCACAGG
>CAUYQV010155928.1:0-18431 GCA_963574575.1 Galagoides demidoff | reverse complement strand
CTCACAGGGCTGTTTTGAGGACCTGCAAGCTGATGTCAGTGAAGAGCTGTATCATGGCTGCTGTTAGAATCACACAAAAGCAGGACTGGGCCCTGGCCCCGTCTCAGAGGGACACATGGTGTGATTGGTGACACTCAGCTAGGAAACTCATGGGGAAACACTGGAATCACACGAAGGTCACAGACAGTACTTGAGATGCTGGCTCAGCACCATGCTGCTGGCGTGAGGCCACTGGGATTTGTCGTGTCTTCCTTGCAGATGGAGGGGCTCAGCTAAACTCTTGAGGAGATTTTTGCTTTCAGGAAACAAATTCAGTTTCCATATTTGAGTTTCTGTCATCTTGCAGGATGAGCTGGGTCTGCCTGAAGCCTTGCTGTAGTTTGAAGAGATTTCTGGGCATATGGAGACTATGGCAAAGAGCCTTCCCACTCCTTCGTGCCTCTTCCAACTCCTCCCACCATTCCAGGGGAAGGGAAGGTGGAATCCCTGCTGTTCATCCCTGCGTGTGAGTCCCGGGGTGAGGTGGGGTGCCTGTGTTATTCCATTTCATCTTCACAGCACCATTTTTTGGTAGATATTATTGTTGGTGTACAGATGAGGAAACTGAGACTCAGAGAGGTCAAATAGCTCACTTGAAGTACAAAGCACGAGAACATGTAAGCAGCAACGTCAGGACTTAAACTCAGCCTGCTCCTGCTTCTGCACTCCGCTCTCCACTTTCTGCCAGAGAGCCTTCTCCATCCATCCCCGGGCCTTGGAAGACCTCCCACGGCTGTGCGCTCACACCACTGCCGGCTCCTACCCTGCCTGGGCTCTGGCCCTGGCAAAGCACCTGTGACATGCCCTGTAGGGGTAGCTTATTTGTGTATTTGTGATGTTGGTTGTTTGGGGGCAGGGGCCAGGAGAGGATAGTTTTTTTCTTTCTTAAAGCAGACAAGATCCCTGGTGGTGAGATTCATTTGTTTGTTGAACAGATACAAGCTGGGCATATCCTGTGAGCAAACACCAGTCTGAGCATCGGGAATCCCATAAAGGACAGAAGAGACACATTCTGTTGCTGCCTTGAAATTTACATGTTAGTGGAGGGCAGACAGAGAATTTCACTAACCACAAACTTACTAAGTAGCCAGCTGACACACACAGATGGGTTACCGGAGTGTAGAAAGTGCTGGGCAGAAAAGTAACAAGAGAGAGAAGGGCAGTATCCCGGACCGGACGGGGTTACCATTTTAAAAGGGTGTGTGAAGGAGAAAAGGGATATGCGTTGGGCAGCTACTGCAGGAGCTCATTATTCTGTAGAATCTAAAAACAACAGAACTCACAGGCAGATAGTAGAAGGTGGTTTCCCAGGGCTGGGTGTGGGGGGGCAGGGAATGGGGTGACTTTGGTTAAAGAAGAGAAGTTTCCGTTAGACAGGAGGACTAAACTCTGTTTATCTATCACACAGCGAGGTGACTGTAATTAATTCTAATCTACATTATACTTGAAAATTGCTGTGTAGATTTTAAGTGTTCTCATCACAAAAATGCTAAGTATGTAAGGTAATAGATATATTAATTAGCTTGATTTAATAATGCCACAATGTATACATATATCAAAACCTCACATTATATGCCACGATTACGTACAATTTATCATTTGCCTGTTTTAAAAATTTAAAAAGAGAGATAGTGGGAGGAGCACTCTAGGAAGAGCATCTGGGTGGAGGGAATGGTGAATGCAAGGTTGTGAGGCTCGTGGCGCAGGTCAGCTTATGGAGTGGACAGTAGGCTCCAGGGAGTAGTGTGGGCTGCATGGGCAGGCGTAAGAGACAGAGAGGTGATGGGCAGGGCAGGGGAGGGGGCTCTTGTGGACATGAGTCATCCTGCTGAATTTGTCCTTTGTTGTGAATAAGAAAAGGAGTTAGAAGAGGGTTATAACTGGAGTGACAAGTTAATAGGATCCCTCTGACCTCTTTGTAGGAAAAAGCCAGAAGGAGGTGGTGGGAAGTTAGAGAGCTATGGCAATGATCCAGTTCCGTGGGTTAGTGCCTGGGACCGCGGCTGCCATGTTTCTTCGTGTTCCATTCTCCCTCTGCTGCGGCTTATACAAGACGGCCTGGCAAACTGCAGGTGCTCAGTGAAAGGTTACAAAACAAGAGCCAGCGTGGCCATGCAGCCTGGTGGCCAGAGTCTGGGCCTTCCTGCTGGATTCAAGCCCCATCTGTGGGCCTTCCTGCTGGATTCAAGCCCCACTGTGACAACTGTGTGACTCGGGACAGGTGACATTACCTCTCTGCGCCTCAGGGTCCACATCTGTAAATGGGAATAATGACAACAGCAAACCTACAGGCTTCTTGTCAGAATTGCACAACATAGAGTAAGCAAAGGGCTTAGAAGAGGCCTGGCCCACAGTGAGGGCTCAGTAAACACAGTATTTATCAGTGCAAGAGTAGACTTTATGTGCATTTGTTGAATAAGGAAAGAAAATATTGAGAGAAAAACATTAACAATTTCCATGAATTATTTGGAAATGTGGAAAATACAGAGTCTTTATTTTACTATATTTCCATTGAAGCACTGTGCTTTTTATCTACTATTTTTTCTGTTACAGAATCAGATGTTATTTTTTGTGGGGTAAGTTGCAGATGCTGGGGGTCTGATCTGGCAGAGGCAGGGCATGGGTTGCAGCCCCCACCCTGGCCTCCCTCCACTGTGGAGCAGTCATTGTCCTTTTCCTTTGATCGAGCTTCATGGCAACCACATTTAAAGTTTATTGCTAATGTTATTAGTTCCTAATCAGAGCCTACTGCGATTATTACCTAATAGTTATTGCTTTGCACTTCCAACCAGATGTCAAAAATAATGAGCCAATAAAACTGCTATTAATTTAGGCTGAATGACAATTTTAGGCCCTCGGAGCTGCAGATTAGGGGCCTCATAAAAGTGGGGCACAACTAATTTGAGTGCTCAAAAGTAATAACAAAAATGGTGAGAATATGAATTAATAGGTAAGTGTTTCTAATTTAAAAATGAAACCTGCAGCTCAGAATATCAACATTCCTCCTACGCTGTCCTAGGATGAATGGAGCAGTCCTCTAGGACCCCAGCCTGTAGGATTGGGCAGAATGGCTGAGGACGTCTGCTTTTCACAGGAAGAAAAGACGGAGTTTCCAGAGATCTGTTTGCTGCAGTCTTGTTTGGCTCCTGTGATAGAACGGGCCAGGTTGACAGCACCTGGAAGAGGGGGCCTTCTCCCAGCATCACAGGGACCTCCAGGGACCATGTCTTCATTCTGCTGCCAGGCTCTGGTCTCTCCCTCACCTCCAGCTGCCTCTCCTGACATGCACCCACTGTAGGTGGTTTTCCTCCTTCTAACTCACATCTGTCTCATGTACACTGCTGGGTGTGGGTCACTGGGGTTCAAATCCTAATTATACTGCTTTCTGAGGGTGTGATCTTGAGCAGGGAGTCCATGATCGCTGAGCTGCAGCTTTCTCATCTTTAGAAGGGTCCACATTAATTAAAAGGCTTATCACTGACTGTGGAAAGACACAGCAGTTACGAGGAGTCTAGCACAGCGCCTGGCACACCAATGAGCTGGATAAAGTTTTACGTAGATGACACATGTCTCTCTCCTTCACCTTGCTCATTCATTACTTCTATTCTCTCATGCGTTGTTTAGGTACCAACTATCAAGAGACGGAGGGAGTTTTAAAAAGTTCACTTTCCCCTTCCTCCACTCCTCATAAGCATAAACCCAGTCCTGCTCCTTTCACTTTCCCCCACCACTTTATACACACACAAATGGCTCTGTTGGGTGTTAGGAGTGTGGGATACAGAGGTGAGGACCCAGTAGGTGCTGAAGTACCCCTGGTGCTTGGTGGCTGTCAGAGAGAAGAGAGAGCCGTGGGCACAGGGGAGGGGCAGCAGCAAGGTCACAGAAGGAGATGGTGCCTGCCTGGCCCTGAGAAGACATTGCCTCACGCGGTTACTTTTCCTGCTAGGTACAAAGGCACAGAAGTGGATAAAATGTGGGCAGAAATATTCTCCCTCCAACACCCCAACACCCCAGTCCTGGCCTAAACTTTCTGGCAGGTTTCTAGGGGACCCCTTTCAGGCTGCTAGCTGAGAGCTGAGGCCCTGGGATGCCAGACCAGTGGTGGGGAGGAGTCTGGTCCTGAAAGCCAAGTGGAGTGGTGGTCACTGGAGAGGCAAGAACATACCCCATCATGGTACTAAGGAACGAGGCATGAGGCTGTTATAGCAATCAGGCTTCCCTGGCTGATACAAACAGATGGAGATGGAGGAGTAATGCCCCTGCATGTGCTCTGGGAACTAAAGGGGACCAGGATTGTAAGATGGCACCATGGGACGGTGGTAGTGGATGGGGTTGGTGGAGACACTTGCCATCCAGGTTGCACAGGGGCTAGTGGGAGCCACAGGGGACTGTTTATCAAGAGCTCTTGTGTTATTTTCCTTGGACATGCCATTCTGGGGGCACTCCCCCAAGTGACCTGGGCATAGGATGTATCCTAGGCTGATGAACCAGGAAGATGCCGAGCAGGTGGCATGAAGTCCTAGACTAGGAGAGTGAAACTACTTAGAGGCAGACTTCAGGGGACTCAGTGGCTGTTTTTCTTTATTATATATATTTCAGGTGTACTATACTATGTTTATACATCTACAATGGTGACATGGTTACTACAGTCATGCAAATTAATATATCCATCACTTTCTATAGTCATCTTTTTTCTTCTTTGTAGTTAGAACTCCTAAAATCTACTCTCCAAGCACGTTCTCAGTGTCCCATACAAGGATATGCTGTGCCTTGGAGCCCCAGAGGTGCTCAGCCTGTGTAAATGCAGCTGCGTCCCTTCGACCTCCTCCTCCCACTTGCTCTCTGGGTAACCCCAGTGGTTGTTTCAGACTGAGCTGGGGCCGCCGCTCCTTCTTGCATCCAACTGTTTCTCTTATAGATTTCCTTCTCATTTGAATGTGGTGACACATTGGCTGCACAATTTGACTTTGGTTCTTGTTCTTTTGGCACATTCTTGCTGGCCACAGACAGCGTGTTTCGGACTGATGCCTGGTAAACCCCCCTTGTTCTTCCCTGATGCTGCCACCCCCAGAGCAGGTGCCCTGTGTTCTGAGGGAGCCGGGCACCTTGGTGCTTGCTTTCCCTTCTCTGCCTGCGTTCCAAGTGATGATTCTCACCTTAGTGGCCCTGAGATAGTCCTTGTAATATACATATTCATAGGTGGGGTGTAGGGATTGCATATTTCTTTCAGTTGAGTCTGTTAATAAATTCATCACAACACTGAAAGGGGAAATTATTTTAAATTATTCGGGCAGACTTGTAATGTGTTCAGCACAGCCAACTTAGCTTTGGGTGCTCCGGTTAAAACCCGGCATGTTAATTGAGTTGCCAGTTCAGCCCGATTATTCTTGGTGCTGTAAAAGTAGAAATCAATATTAATATTCTCTCACTATTAACTGTCTCTCTAGAACCAATATTTTTCCCCCTCCTTCTCCCTCTGTGACTTGGTTACCTTTACATTCCTAATTGTGCCTGGAATTTATATGTCTTCCTTTTCTTTTCTTTTTGTAAAGAACAGTTTGCGATGATGCTGTGTTTCCCACCACATCTGGGATCAGCGTTGGTAATAGATTCACTTTTGCACCCAGCTTCTGAAGAGGCTCTCATTATCTGATAAAAAAGATGATCTTGCTGGCCTTGTGGGGTGATGAATCCTTTCCATTTGTTTTGTTGCATAGGTAGGCTGTTGAGAAGAGGGGAGTTTGGTCCATGTTCCCCTCTGGAGAGACTTACTAACCATGGGTGGGGCCCTTGTGTCTGTGCAGCCCGCCTGTGACCACAGGCCTCTTTGTCCTGTACTGACTTTTCCACATCTGACAGGTGATGTGTGGGCTCCTCCGGGCTTCCCTGGGATGTCTGACCATGTGAGGGCCCCGTAAATGGAGGGGTGGGCCCACAGGTGGGAGTATTTCTTGGCTGTAATCTGGGTACCTAAGTGATGCTTGTGCTGACAAGGACTCTCATTCCTTTCTTCCCTCACCCTCCACATTTAGTGCTGCCCACTGATTTTATTGCTCCCCTAGGAATGGTTCCCTTGTTAGAGTAGAAAAGCTAAATTCTGGGCGGCACCTGTGGCTTAAAGGAGTAAGGCATCAGTTGTATATGCTGGAGGTGGTGAGTTCAAACCCAGCCCTGGCCAAAGCCACAAAAAAAAGAAAAGCTAAATTCCTTAGCTGGACATATAAAGTCCGCTAACGTCCATCTGCTGCTTCTCTCTGTGGCCTCAGCTCTTTCCTTCCTGGGGTGGAATCCTGAGCTCTTGTGCAGAGCTACTTGTGACTTGGTGAAAGCACCTTGCATGCTGTTCCCTGCAAGGCTCTTGCCCATGAGCCTCCAGTGAAGCTGAGTTCTGAGAAGCGCCCTCTATCTGGCAGGGCGCTGGCAATGTTTACCCTTCAAGGTCCCTGCTGTTTGCCTCTCTCTCCCCACTAGACTCCTGAGAGTCAGGCCTCTGTTTACCTGCCTCTTTTCTGCTATCATCTAGCGGGGTGTACAGAGGTGTCTCTTCATGTGCATTGTGGCTTTTTCACGTGCAGCCTGGTGCTGCAGCCCCTGGCCACACACTTCACCTGCCTGGTTTCACTTCATCAGCTCTGCACACTCCAGTTTAGCCGTTTGTGTGCCCATCCTCATGCATTTGTTGGAATCTTACTGACACTAGAAGTGGTTTCGCTTTCCAGAAATGTCTGGGAAAAGTGTGCTTTTCTTGTATGTCCTCTGGAAGAAAATATTTCATCATTCATTTATTCTTGTATTGAATGCACAAACGTTCCCTGAGGTTCCCCTCTGTGTGTGGTTCTGCAGAGCCTTGGACCATGTTACTTGATGAATAGGGCTGAGTAGAGTCCCCGTTGGGAGACAGGTGCCTGTAGCAAGCTGTGGGCATGTAGAGGGCCAACACCCTCATGGAAGTGGGTCAGAGCTGGCTCTCCGGCAGCAGCAACATCTGAACTGAGCTGGAAGGAAAAACAGCCATATGTCAGTGGGAGCTTGAGGGCTCTCTGGGAGCAGAGCAGTGGGGGCCACAGGGACTTTGGTTTGGCTTAAGAACGGCATGTTTGTGTGTCTGAGGGAGGGGCAAGGCCTGAGTGTGGCAGATAGAGACCAGGTCATGGGGCTCTGCTTCCATCCTGGATAAGCATGGGAGCATTGGAGATTTTAATCAGGGGGATGATGTGGCAAGATTGCCAAGTTGAAGGATCACTTCAGTGGTGAAGGGCAGGGACTAACTCATTTCTCTGGTGTTAGGCAAAGAGGTTGCCAGACTGGTTTTCCACTGACCAGGGCTGGGCCAGGGCTGAGCCTCCAGGCCGTGATTGAGTATAAGTTTACAGATAATCTCAAACCAGGCTCTGCCATGGAACATGTGTTCTGTGGCCACTTTGTGAGATGTGAATACCTGTGCTGCTGGCTTTTCCTCCTCCTCCCGTCTTCCTGGGGCAGAGGGTGACCCCCGTGACTCTGGCTGATGGCTTCCTTTCACAAATTAAAAATATCAAGCAAGTGAACCATTTCAAAGAGCTACAACATGATAGGATAAGGAAACTATTGCTCAAAGCCTGTGTTTCCTGTGAAGCAAACAATTCTCCCAGCACCTTGGAGAGCTCCCACCACCAGGTCTACCTCTTTGGAAAGGTCAGACTTTTTAAAGGTTAATTGTTACCCTTAAGACAAACACAAAACAAACCTCAGGGCTGCATCTTTAGTAAGTGTGTGGTGCAACATTTCCCAGAAGCACAATTCCTGATGATTTGATTCAAACAAAGACTGGTCGAGAAATAAAGTGCCCTAGGCAACTTGTGACTTGAGGAAAGTGAGCGTGCCATCTGTGGTTAAAGGTGTATCATTATACTTCGGAAATAACCTTACTCCTTCCTCTTTCCCCAAAGAAAACAAACCCAGCCAGACAGTAATGTGCGTCATTGCTGAGTTCTTGGTCTTTGCACCGAGGTGGCTGAACAGCTCTCACCCCTGGGTGGCCTTCTGTAGCTCACTCCTCCTCCCTCAGTGCTCTCCTTCATTCTCAACGTTGACCAGTCTCTGAAGCTGCGCTCTCCATCTAAATCCTCCTGCTCCTTCCAGATGATTTGCCAAAGAGCTAGGTGCCCTGTACCTGCCTCGGTGCAATTTGTGTGAAACAAACTGGCATCCCTCTCTCCCATGGCTCTGGTCCTGCCCTGACCTTTCCCCTCCGCTGAGCTCCTCCTTCCTCCTGTGCTCATCTGCCCACAGCTGGGTTCTCCAGTTGTTTTTCCCTCTCATTGTTCTTCCAGGGTCACCTGGTGCTGAGTCCTATTGATTTCTTCCCCCTCATTCCATCTCAAAACTGTCTCTCTCCATTGCGGCGGCCAGCGCTCTAGTCCGACCTCTTTCCTGGATCGCTACGATAACTTCCTGGTTGTCTCTGCTGCAGCTCATCCCTTTTGCCCATTGACATAAGACATTTTCCAGAAAATGCATTGTGATTCTGTAAATCCCTTAATCAGAATTTTCCCTGCTTTCTTATTGACTATGGAATGAAACTCAGAGTTTCAGCATTCACTGTCTTGCTATCTTAATCTCTTGCTACCTTTTCTTTGCAGTAACTTGCATCAACTCAATGTGCATGATCTCTCATTCCCAAACTCATAGCTCATGTGTCTCTTGATGTGCCTTTGATGCTGCCATCCACACACCTGGCATGGCCACTGCACCTTGCACGGAGTATGCCCCCTCCTTCAAGTGTTACCCAGATGCCCCTCACAACGGCAGTGCTCCCAGGTCATTCCAGCCTGGTGTGTTCCTTGAGTATTATCACTCCCTTGCCACTGAGTATTATAGCTGTTCGAGTCTATGGTTAGTAGACTGTGGGACTGTGGTGTATTCATAGTCAAATTTTCTGAACTTCTGTCTGTTACTCTGTAGAATGGGGCTTATCATGTTTCCAAAAATAAGTGTTTGGGGAATGTTAAATATCCAAATTAAATATTTACCCTAACAAAGTGCATGGCAGAGAGTGGTTAACGTAACAATCAGTGTCTGTAGTAGCTGCAGTCATTTTCAGAGGAAGAGAGGGAAGGAGAGAAGAGAAAAGAAAGGCAGGAAGGCAGGACGGGGGGTGGGTGGTGGGTGGGGGGGTGGGGGGGGGAGCCAGGGTGGGCTCAGGAAGCTCATTTCCTCACACTTCCTGTGCTTCTTCCTGCCATCACACCTCCATGCCTCCATTCACAGTGGGCTTCCCTGGAAGCACTGCCCTGTGCTCACCACATTCTGCTTCCCTCCAAATCCCAGCTGCTGCCCCCCTTGCTGGGCTGACCTCTGAGGGGAAGTCAGTAAGGCCCCCCCTCCTTTGGCGCATGGTCATGCTGGGCCAATGAGGTATCTTGGGGACAGAGGGGAAGAGGGGGCGTCATTCTCAGCTTCCTTTCTGCATGACTGCCCAAGCTGGCTGCATCTCCAACTGGGGTCCACCCACCTGATGAGCTGTCTCCTTGCTCTTGAGGACCGCTTTCTTCCCTCTCCCCTGTAGGTGGAGAATAGTGCCATTTCCTGCTCATGACTTTGAAGCTGCTTTATTAAACTCACCTAAAACATCCCAAGGTGAGCCTTCCTTCCAGGACCCAGAGCAACACGCTCCATAGATGCCTTATGGATCGCATCTTGGTGATATTGTGTTAAGCCAAAGAAGCCACACAAGAAAGAATCTGTGGGCGAAGTTCAGGAACACACACTGTGTTAGAAGCTGGAACAGTGCTGATTTGATTTGGGGTTGGGAGTTGGCAGGAGGGAGCCTTCTGAGGTTTTAGAAATGTTCTCTATCATGACTGGGTGGAGAATGTGCAGCTGTCAAAACTCATATGTACCTTTTATTGTGTCTAAAGTATACTCCAATAAAAAGCAAATATGTAGGATTGCAAAGGAAGGAAACTGTATTTTTTTTCGAGACAGAGTCTCACTTTTTCACCCTCAGGTAGAGTGCTGTGGCGTTACAGCTCACAGCAACTTCCAACTCTTGGGCTTAAGCGATTCTCTTGTCTCTGCCTCTCAAGTAGCTGAGACTGCAGGTGCCTGCCAAATGCCTGGCTATTTTTTTCTTTTACAATTGCCACTGCTTTTTCTAATTTTACTATCAGGGGTATTCAGACTAAGTAGAATGATTTTGAAGTATTTCTATTTCTACTGTCTATAAGACTTGGCATGATCTGTTTTTGTTTTATTTTAGAAATTATTTTTTACTCTTATTTATATATATTAGTCGTCTATTTTTATTTAGACTTCGGTAAAAACATAATAAGGAAAAAAATTTGTTTGCTATTTGTATTTTGTCTTGTGTATCCTGTAATAAATAAGTAGTAAATGATTATGTATTCAAAAAATTGCACAGCTCTTGTTAAAGCTATATTGATAGGTATTTTCTATTTTGGTTGCTGATACAATGCTATCTTTCTTTTTCTAATATTATTTTGCAATTCTTTTTTATATAGGAATATAATTGATTTTGTATAATTATTTTGAATTCAGCTTTATTGCTGAATTTTTCTATTGTTTTTGGTAACTTGCAAGTAACTTGGTAACTCGGAAGTAATGAAATTTGTATTTTTTTTTTTTTACAAACAATTGGGATTTTTAAGTTATCATAATTGTACTAGCTAGGATCTTCAACTTTACTAGGAGTGGTGGTAATGAGTATACTTCTCATAATTGATTTGTAGACAATGCTTTTGTTTCCTCATAAAATTGATATATTTGTCCCAATGTTATCTTCAATGATTATGTCAATGCTTTGCCTATAGTTGATGTTCTGTAAATATTCATGGAATAAAGGAGCCTGAAATTAAAAAAAAAAAATTGCCACTGCTGTTTTAGCTGGCTGGGGCTGGGTTCGAACCTGCCTCCCTCTGTATATGGGGCAGTGCCCTACCCACTGGGCCACAGGCACTGCCTGTATAAAGGAAGGAAACTATATTGAAATATAGTTATCAAGACATTTAACACAAGTTAGCATGCAGTAAATATCTTCCTTATTGCTGAACAAACACTGTGACACACACATGAGAATCCCAGACTCCAGACCCCCAGGCATCTGCCATGAACCTCCAACCTTGGCAGCACCTCTAGGGGGCAGCACCCCGTCTTCTTGTCCAGCACTGCATCCACTGCCTTCTGCAGCACGCTGCCCCACACCATGCTGACCTGGAATCATGGCATGGTCAGGTGTCACTGAGCACGAGCCATCCCATCCCAAAGGCATGTATGACTCTGAGACACAGGGACTTAATCCTCCCACACTCCCTTTGCACACAGTGGATACTTAAAGCATAAAACCAAAGGTCAGCCCTCATTTAACGAACATTGGTTGGATTCTTATTCTGGGGTAGGCAGTGGCTTAGCTACTAGGAGAACCTGTTTTTCATTTTCTTTTTTTTTTCCTGCAGTTTTTGGCTGGGGCTGGGTTTGAACCCATCACCTCTGGTATATGGGGCCAGTGCCCTACTCCTTTGACCCACAGGTGCTGTTCCCTATTCTTCATTTTCTAAACTGAATCTCATTAACTCAGAAGTCTCCTTGTCCTGTGGAGGTTTAGATAACCCTGTCTCCCCCTCTGTCTTGCCCCCTGCAGGTTCACAGCAGTCCCACAGGGGGGACTGGAAGCTCTCACAATTCTGTGGATTTGTTTTGGGCTTAGTTTCTCAGCAGATGCCCCTGTCTCGATTCCTATGGCTGCGACTGGCTTCTCAATCACTATACCCTAATAACCTGGATTCAGAGGTCTGCTGTTGGGTGATTGCCATAGAAAGAGAAGATCTACTTCAGCCAGGCGTCGTGTGTGCTGACTGACATCCTGGAAGACCCTGGGATGTTGTGGTGGAGTGTCGCCCACCCCTGCATGCCTGCTTGTGGTCCACTGATTTCTGTAACTTCTATCCTTGCAGGTGACCTTCCCCTCCCAAAGCATTCATTTGGCAAGTGAAATCTATTCCTTCCACTGTCCTCCAACACAATGGCCTCTTCCCATCTGCTTCTGATTTTTTTTTCAGAAATCAACCAAGGTAGGCTATTTTACCTTTTGTATAATTTCCTGAGACTTCAGAAAATAATTATTTTCTCCTTCTTACATCTTTTGGTGGGTCCAATGCAGATTCTCTCTCTATAGAGGAAATGAAGGAGGAGAAGATGATGGACCTCTTTTGTAGGTGACGGGCAGCATTTACTTCTGAGACTCTGTTTGGGGAGCTGTTTCTGGGGCACAGCTTACATAGGGGTGTATTTGTCCACAATTCTCAATCAGGCTGTGCCTTTGTGGTCAGTGGAAGTTGTCAGGCAGCTGGGGGTGCAGAGGAGGCTGCTGGAGGGTGTGATGGTGGCTGGGAAGGCCATGAAATTCCAGGGCTGAGTTTCTGCAGTCACCTCCACCCACAGAGCTAGGGCTTACTCGTGCCTCTCTGACCTCTTCTTCTATGAACTAGAATTGGGGGAATTGTACTGGCTGCCTCATCGTCATTCTGTGACCTCCGTTTTTGGAAGCCCCACACAGAATTCAATTCAGTACCATGTGCCTCAATATGGAAAAACTAACGCACCTCACAAAATCTCTGGGGTGCTTTGTATTTTCTCCCTTCACTTGTTCTTGGGCTCTGATGACTTCCCCGGGGTGGGGGGGCTGCCTGGGAAATCACGCTCACACCTGGAGTAGAACAGGTTGTAGTATCTCTCCAGAAACTCTGGATTGTTCTGAAGATCCATTCTGACCAGATCTGAGGAATCTAATAATTACCATTCCCTGTTAGAGGTTCAGCCTCCTGAATAAGCTTTGGCTCTGGGAATCTGGGCTAAAGCATCTGGACTGTGAGGTTTGTTTTCCAAAGGTAGCAGGTGTCCACCACCTTCCCTCTGTCTTCCTAAATAAGCACAAATCAGGAAAGGCAGACTTGACCTTCTGATGCAGACTTGGTTTCTCTAATGCTGTCTCCCTGTCAGCTGTTTCCTTATTACCTTGCTCAGGAGGGACTAGATCTTCAAAATTGCTATCAGGAGGGTTGGCATGTAGCTCACTGCCAGAGTCCGGGATTGGGGGGTTGCACCCTGGGGTCTCTTCTTCTTGTTGCTTTGTGTTCAGACACCTGCCCCACGGCACAGCATAATTCACATCCCTGCCTGCCTGACTCAGTGCTGTTGGATATTTGGCTCTGGAGACAGAGATTTATGGCTTTCAACCTATTGTAATTTCTAATTCTTGGACCATGCATTTTTTCTATTCATCACTGTTGCTTCTGCACATCTGAGGCTGCCTCCCTTGGAACATTTCAGTGGCTCAGAATCCTCCTCTTCAATCTGGCTCTGCTTTCCCACAGATGTCCTATTTTGGCTCACATCCCTGTAGCTGTGGCCAGTGGATCCCAGCTTGTTTGGCAGTTACCCTGTAGGAGGAGAGCAGGCTCTGGAAAGTCTGCCCCAGCAGGCGAAGCAAGAGAAAGGCTCTTCTTTTGATTTGACTGGGACTGGAGTGACACAAGAAGCTGCAGTGAACATCTATTGCCAGGGTTTCCTCTGGTTGGCTAATTGGTGAGTTTACTTCTTGTCCTGCTGTGCCCTGACCAGGATGGCACTGAAGGCTCTGTGTGTGTTGCTCCCTCTGCCTGCCTGGACCTGAATATGACTCCCCCCATTTTCATGTTGATCTCAGTCTTCTGTCACTACTGTTCTCTGACCTGAGCATCAACATGGTCCAGTAGGAACAGTGCCCTTTCTTCTCTGGAGGTGTCCCCAGCTGCAGGTCCACCAGTCTGGCCATCAAGATGAGGGTAGTAATTCATTTATGTTGAATTTTGCATTAGGGTCTGGTTTCTCACTTTAAGATCCTGGGCCAGTGCTATTCAGGATCCTGGGCAGTGTTATTCAGATGTCACTTGAGGCTGATTCGGATCCTGAATATTTAGGGAAGGTTGACTCAACTCTTTAGTTTTAGTGGACTGAATAACCCCAGAACTCTCTACACAATTCCTGTGAATTCAAACTCGAGTTGTCAGGTTCCCATATGGGCTCTTTGGCTGACCTAGAGGCAATTTTTTGCTTGATCACAAGTTTCCTCACAACATTCACTGAGGGCTTAGTCTGTGCCAGGCACTGATGCAAAGACTTTTACTCAAAGCAAGCTTGTGTTATGTCACTTCTATGCTTTTTGTTTGGTTGCTTGTTTTGTTTTTAGTAGGAAATGGTTGCTATAGGCCAGTCAGATTTCCTTATTTCTCCTCTCCCAATTACAACAAATAGAATTTTCTCACTTTTTTTAGAGAAGTATTTTTAAGTTGGATTTCACCGCAGTCATAAATATTATTCCAGACTTAATTGATGGCAACATTTCCAGTATGAATAGGTTTGCACTGATAAGCAAGGAGGTTGGTGATGATTATTTAACAGTATTTGGTTTAACAGATGTAGTCGAAACATGAATAAGTAAGAAAAATGAGAGTTAAGCCAGCTGTATCCATATTCACGTGTTTCCACACAAAGAAGCACGTTGGCATTTTTCTCTACTCCTCAAACTTCTTTTTAGTAAAACAATTGCACTTCTAAGTATTGACCATATTTATATCATAAATAAGATTTATAATATGCATTAAACAACTAGGAAATTTATGTTGCAATTGGGACTTTGTTTCGTTCACATTTGCAGCTATTTTTAATCACCACTTAATGCCATCCTAGATCTAACACTGAGGCATGAATATATTTCCACACATTTCTTTTTCTAGGGGTCAGACTGCTTTCTAGGCACTGTTCTTTCAAAATGCTCAGCCTTTCAGAAGCCTGACTGTGGTCCTTCATAGGAATTTCTGCTGAAAAACTTCTTATTTAACTGCTTATCTTAAATAAAATAATGACAGTAATATCAATTTTGCTTCCTCAACTCTTGTCATGAGACTTAGAGTCAAATGTCTGCAATAGCTTTCTCTTCTCTTCCTAAACAGCCGTGTTCCCTCCCTAGTATTACGGTTAAAAAGCATGATGTCCTTCCGCATTGTTAAAATCATCCTGTTTAACGGTGTATTGCTGCTTTTACTTATACTTATCTAAAGATGCATGTAGATGTCCAGACAATTTTGTCTTCTTTTTCACTCAGTTATCCTAAACACATCTCTGCGGTTCCCCAGAGTCTTCATAAATGTAATTCCTAGCACCTGTACAGTAATGTGCCATGCTAGCTGCATCCTCAGCAATTAAAACTTTTATTTTCTCTTGGACATCTACAAATGCATTTGCACAAAAAGTTGCTCTTAACATATGGCTGTAGGTGAGCTGCCTGGGTCGGATTCCTGACTTGACTTCTTCCTGGCTCTTTGACTTTTCAAAAGTTACTCATCACCCTAGTGTTCTCATGTGTAGAAAGCTGGTGATAATTGTACCCCCCCTCATGCAACCGCTGGGGGACTAAATGCGTTACAATCTAGAAAGCCTTTGCATCGGGGCCTGGCACAGGTGATGCCCCCAGTCAGTGTTGACTACCAGTCTTTTCTCCCTCTTTCTCTTAGTTTTGTAAATGTCTACACTGAAGATTGCCCCCAGCATCCCAGGCTGCCTACATTTCTGTGCAGTGTATGCAACACATACCTTTAATTCTTTCTACTCTTTACAGTTTATGGCACATTCCCTGAAAATGCTCCGCTTCTTAAGTGGCATCCCTGGTATATTAAATTACAGTATCTTGATATGAAGTCCAGCTGGCTACCTTGCTTTTATTACAGAAGTAAGAACAGTGTTCCCTGAGAAGGCAGCTATTGCTTTCGATAATCTAGGTGACAGGTGCTTTATGGAATATGCTTTGTTTGACAATAAGCAGCTGTATTTCTTCACAGGTGGGTGCAGACCAAGAGGCAACTCAGAATTTAGACAGCTGTGTAAGCAGCTGTGAGGAATCACAATGCCTGTGTGGTTCTGAAACCAACTCACCTGATTTTTCTGAATGAATTGGTCTTCAACTATTTACTATTAACTAGTACCCAATAGCCAGCTCCATTGCTTACTAGTCCCAATTAGACCATTAGGGAATTTGGCAAGTTGTATTTATTTTCTGTATCTTAATCTGCCATTCATCAAATGGGAGAAAGAATCTGAACTTCACAAGGAGATAAGGCACTTTGAAATGTAAATATAACCGTAGATGCACGTAGAAAACAAACCATAAAATATTTTGCAAATATCTTATTAAAACAAAGCATTTTCTTTGAAAGGAGATAAACGTCCAGAGATTATTTTCATTCACATTTTCCTGGCACTTATCTTTCAAGTAAAATCAGTAACAATAGCCTTTGTGAATGAAGAAAAGTCTGTTCAGGTGTAGGTTTCATTTGAATGGTAGAGGGACTCTTGTTCAGATCTCTGTATAATATGCTACCATCCATTATTTTCAAAGATGCCTTTAAAGATGCCTTTTCAAAGACCACCTTTGTGAGGAGGTGAGAAGGACAAGGTCAGACTCACAGACCTTCCCCCGCTGTGTACTGGCAAGGATGTACTTTGGGTAAATTCCATTTTGAATCAGTAAAGACAAAGAGCACACATATTGCATGGTCAAAGGCACAATGGATGTAAAATGGGAAGACTTGAACTTGCCTTTGGTCCTCCTGAGTAATCATGGACAAATCAAAGCATCTCTGCCCAACACCTTGCTCTTCAAGCTGCTTGCTGATTTTCTCTGAAGTGACCTACGTGGTGAAATTGTCTGGATACCTACCCACTTCTATCTGAGCTATTTTGTAGTCATAACTATAAAAAACTATGCAGGTAATCTTTTAAACTAGCTATCTGGCTTTCTATGACTTCTTTGGGATCACAGAAATCCATTCTGGTTTATTCTCAGAGATTATCACGTCTCTAGGTTTTCCTTTGCATATTCATTTAACTACTAAGCTTTAATTAGTAAAAATGTAATATTTATTACAGTAGCAATTTCCTTTTCTTTTCTTTTATGAGACAGAGCCTCAAGCTGTTGCCCCGGGTAGAGTGCTATGACATCACAACTCACAGCAACCTCCAACTCTTGGACTCAAGTGATTTTCTTGCCTCAGCTTCCCAAGTAGCTGGGACTACAGGTGCTCACCACAATGCTCAGCTATAAAGTAGCAATTTTATTTCATGCAAACAGATTCTATTAAATTCAAGAAATTATTCATTGTTAAGGAAAGAAGGATGCATTTTAAAAGTTTAAGACACATATGGAAACTGTTGTAGGCTGAATTGCATGTCCTAAATTTGTATGTGGAGTTACTAACTGCACGTATCTCAGACTGTGACTTTACTTAGAAACAGGGTCATTGGAAATGTAATTAGTTATGTTAAGATAAGGTTGTTCTCTGGTCCTCCTGTTCATCAGACAGCTGCTTCTAGTGCAGCGTCAGTCACATCCCTGAGGCACCATGGTGAAAGTGAAGGTCGGAATAAACAGCTTTGGTCATATTGGGCGCCTGGTCACCAGGGCTGCTTTTAACTCTGGCAAAGTGGATGTTGTTGCCATCAATGACCCCTTCATTGACCTCAACTACATGGTCTACATGTTCCAGTATGATTCCACCCATGGAAAATTCCATGGCACAGTCAAGGCTGAGAACGGGAAGCTTGTCATCAATGGAAATCTCATAACCATCTTCCAGAAGTGAGATCCCACCAAAGTCAAATGGAGTGAGGCAGGCACTGAGTATGTTGTGGAGTCCACTGGTGTCTTCACCACCATGGAAAAGGCTTGGGCTCACCTACAGGAGGGTGCCAAAAGGGTCATCGTCTCTGCCCCTTCTGCTGATGCCCCCATGTTTGTGATGGGTGTGAACCATGAGAAGTACGAAAACAGCCTCAGCATTGTCAGCAATGCCCTCCTGCACCACTAACTGCTTAGCCCCCTTAGCTAAGGTCATCCTTGACAACTTCAGCATCATGGAAGGACTCATGACCACAGTTCATTGCAATCACTGCCACACAGAAGACTGTGGATGGCCCCTCTGGGAGGTTGTGGCATGATGGTCACGGGGCTCTCCAGAACATCATCCCTGCCTCAACTGGTGCAGCCAAGGCTGTGGGCATGGTCATCCCTGAGCTGAATGGGAAGCTTACTGGCATGGCCTTCCATGTCCCCACTGCCAACGTGTCAGTTGTGGATCTCACCTGCCGTCTGGAGAAGGCTACCAAATACAATGATATCAAGAAGGTGGTGAAACAGGCATCAGAGGGCCCCCTCAAGGACATCCTAGGTTACACCAAGCACCAGGTTGTCTCCTCTGACTTCAACAGTAACACCCATTCTTCCACCTTTGATGCTAGAGCTGGCATTGCCCTCAATGATCACTTGTCAAACTCATTGCCTGGTATGATAATGAATTTGGCTA
>CAUYQV010155926.1:0-38336 GCA_963574575.1 Galagoides demidoff | reverse complement strand
GTCTCCATCTTTCTTTATGGCTGCATAGTATTCCATGGTGTACATATACCACAGTTTATAACATGGCGAGGGGGTAGGGGGAGCGGAGGGGAGAGAAGGGGGGTGGATGGGTGGAGGGAGGACGATTGGTGGGATCACCTGTATGGTTTATCTTACAAGGGTACAAGTGAATCTTTCTAAAAGTAGAATATAAATGTCTTAACACAATAACTAAGAAAATGACATGAAGGCTATGTTAACCAGTTTGATGAAAATATTTCAAATTGTATATGAGAACACCACACTATACCCCATGATTGCATTAATGTACACAGCTATGATTTAATAAAAAAATTCATTAATCACTCACTACATCCTAAGCATGTGGCTAATACGCTTCATGTAATTTGCACAATGACCCTATGAAGCAGCTACTTATGCTCATTTTGCAGATGAGAAAACTGAGGCTTAGAGAAATTAAGACATGTGCGTGACTGTGCCGATGTGGGCTAGTGTCCAAATGTAGGCAGTGACTCCACACAAGGAAAGTGCCGGGATTGAAAGGTTATCATTTAGGGCAGCTCAACCTGTGGGTCATGACCCCTTTGTAACAATGAAAATACATTGCAGCATTAGGAAGGTTGAGAACCACTGATTTAGGGGGATGGAGAGTAGACTATTAACCTATGTTATGTATTTTCAGTTGCTCATTATCTGATCCTGTGACTTGAAAATTTGTAGCTCAAGAGGTTATGTGTGATTGGCCAAAATCAATATTGGAAACATTTTGCCCTACAAAAATGTCAATTTCATATATTTCAAGGTCAAAGATGCGTTGTAAACATCATCTCAGAAAATGTTGCGTTCCAAAAGTAGCTTCAGAAACATTAAATATCCCGGGTACCATGTGTGCTTTGGTTCCCCAGACCAGGCCTGGCTGGCAGTTTTACTGTTTGCATAGACCCAAGGGTCATCCAGAGTGTGTTTTTATGGAAAATGGGGACTAGGGAGTGTTTCTGAACTGGGGTCCCATGAAAACCAAAAGAACAATGAACAAGAGTAATAATGAAGATCACAGCGGCTGCTACAGACACCAAACCAGTGAGAATCAGATTAGCTGGGAGGTCTGTTGGGGGGTAGTGTCGATAGTAACCTTTATACTGTCAGAATGAATCCCCGACCAGAGAGGGACAGTTTAAGAAAATTCAAGCTCCCCCAAACTAATTTACTGTCTTCAGCAATGACGAATTCCCATAGTATTCAGTAAGTATAGCAATTATTGAGTTAGAGGACACAACCGCCATTGTTGGGAAAAGTTAATATTCTCCACTAAATATTCATTTACATCATTAGTATTATGAAATGCAGCCAGAAAATGTTTAGGCGCTCACTCTGTTGGTGGAGTTGGTCTGAAAGGACTCACATTCTGTTGAGGGCTGAACCGCAGGGTGAACCCTGGTGTGATTGGCACTGATTCCAGTCCTGCCAGCAGAAACACAATTCCCCGTTGTCTGTGTGATCTGGGCTTCACCTTGCCTGTGGGGCAAGACTGTTTTGATGTGAGCTCTTTGAAGACTCAACTCTGGGCCTACCCCTGTGGTTAGAGGAGGCTGGCAAGCTTGACACTTCTGTAACGGCTGCAGCCGTCCTCATTTTCCTGTATTCTGTCATACAGTTAGGAGGTCACACATACTAATGATCATTTAATAAGCATATCATTCAAATGGCAGATGACAATGTCTGATTTTGCCACGGAGGTCATGGACCTGAGAGTGCCAGAAATGGTCCGTGTGATCGTGTCAGAACTGAGAAGTAGACAAAATAAAATAGAGCTGTTTTCCCTTCTTCTTAAGTTTTCTTTAATTTAGAGCATTACTTAAGATACACACTGCCAATCAAATCTACTGTTTTTTTTCTGGTGGCACCATAATAGTTGACAATATTTTAAAAATCGTTTTTAAATATCAAGTGAGTAGACAGGAGAGCGTGACAAGTACAATTCCTATTTGTGGGCATATTTCTTATCAAGACATATAAATAAGTCCATTTGTAAAACACATGGAGATCGTATTAGACACACGTTTGATACCTGGATTGTTTCCACCTGTGTTGTAAATTTTTTTTTTTTTTTTTTTTTGAGACGGAGCCTCAAGCTATCCCCCTGGGTAGAGTGCCATGGCATCACAGCTCAGAGCACCTCCAACTCCTGGGCTCAAGTGAGTCTCCTGCCTCCGCCTCCCAAGTAGCTGAAACCACAGGTGCCCGCCACAACGCCCGGCCATTTTTTGGTTGCAGCCATCATTGTTGTTTGGTGGGCCCAGGCTGGGGATTTGAACCCGCCACCTTAGGTGTACATGGCTGGTGCCTTAGCCGATTGAGCCACAGGCGCCGAGCCGTAAATGATTTTCATCTTAAACAAATGCTCTTTTCTGGTCTGAATTTTCATACTACATGGCATCCATCATACAGATGATTGTGTAAATTGAGGGGATCTTTTAATGTAGGGAAAGCAAAGGTAGGCCTAAGAGACATAGCTTTCAACGTTGGTTCTTTGAAAGCCTTAGTTTCTTCTATTAGAAAATGGAGGTGTTAGCTTTTGCCTTGGAATGTTATGATGAAAGTTAAGTGTGTTTCTGTGAAACATAGAACAGGATATGATAGCACAGGGTGTCTGTTTAAATAACACGTGCATAAAGGGTATGTTAATGCCTTATGGGCCACAGTGCTGGGGTCAACCTTAATCATTGGTTTTGAAAAAACGACAACAACAGCAACAAAAATCCCGATAAACATCACAATCCAAGTTATACGTAAACTATAATCGCACAATGAAGCTTTTAAACTTTAGGTTAAAAATAAAACTTTTAAAGAACCTGAATGTCCTTTTAGGCATTTGTCTTCTTTCAACAAAGAACTTGTTGAACTGAAGCTTGGGTTTGGAGATAGAGGGAGGGGGGTCAGTCTTCAAAGAAAAATCACTGGGTTTTGATATTGAGGGAGAATTTGGCATGGTCTTTCCGATTCCAGAAATTAATATGTTTTGATGTATGCTAATTTTTAGGAGTTCCCGGGTTAATTTTCTTTTACCTAAAATGCAGCGAAAAAGGCTTGCTACTCAAATCACTGAAATTCCGAGCTGGGAGAAAATCCAGGGATCTCCAAATCTCCATGTTCAAGACCCACCTCTTTGCTTTCTTTTGAGTATTGTCAAAACCCAGGTCAGACAAACGATTGTCCAGGAACACAGCCCTTGACTGCGTTCTGCTGTAGGTGGCCTTGGTGGATTATCCTAATGTTCTCATAAGTGGGGAGGGCTGGCAAGATATTGGGCTCTGCTCCCTGTAACATGTCACATTTTAGGACTCTTGCTGATCATGGCCCTGGATGTGGTGGGATTTAAAAAAAGAAAAGCAATTGAGGTCTTAAACTCTTTTCCTTGCTACCCAGTCTATAAGTTAGCCAGCTCTTTATTTTTAATATTATCAAGGAAACCCTCTTGTAGGGAATAGACATATATTAATTTTAGTTGCGGAGAAAGATGTGTTTAGGTCTGGGTTACAGACCTGTCAACTTGGAGGAAGTGAACTTGACAGATTCTGCCTCTTTATTCTTACAGTGCAATTTTCCCTGTTTCTTTTCAAACTATGTGCCCTGGAATTGCTGGGCAACGTGGGAAAATATTGTGACAAACATCCCTGTTTACGTGTGTCGTGTGTCGTGGGGGCGCCCGTTTTGTTGAGCCCCTGCCCCTCCTTTTCATGGTCGGCGGTTCCCTGACAGCTCGGATTCCTCTGCTGACATCTGTTATAATGAGCGCTCTGACGGGAATAGATTTGCAAGATGATGGGCTCACAAAGGCACGGGAGCCGTTCCCCAAACTTTCCTTGAGATAAGCAGATGGGGTCTGAAAACAGAGCATTTGAACCAATTAGGTCTAGGTGAACGCATTTATTCAGTGCACTCTGCGGAGTTATTCTGCACCCACTTTCTCTCCCTATCTCCTTCCTCCCTCACCGCCCCCATCTTAGCAATAGAGGGTTTCAATAGCTTGGATATTTGCCCCCCTGAACACTTGCCGGGAGCCAGGCCCTTCCAGTTCCTACAGCAGAAGCACGCTGGGTGTTTACCCTATGCCAACCGTCGGAACAACAGGGGAAACCCACCCCTCCAGCCTCATATTGAGAAGCGGGAGTAACACATGGGGTTTTCCCACTGTCACAAATGATGGCTGTTTGTGCTAGTTAACCTTTCCTAAGCCTGGGGCAGCCCCTGCTGGGAGGCAGGGGCGATCAGGAGAGAGAGTGAGCCTGGCAGACCCCAAAGTCTCCAGCACAGCCTTGGCCCCCAACACAGGCCACCGCCCCTGCAGAATACCAAACAATCCCACATCGCGCTCTGCATAAGTCAGCCAGGCTCCATGTGCTGGTGACAGTCAGGGTTCCAGAGAAACACGGCCTCCGGGAACACTCTGCAAATACTTTCTGATGGCTTTTATTTTCTGGCACGACTTAACCTTCTCTTTTCAGAGGAATCTCTGGAAAAGGATGAAATTGAAGTAGTCCCATCCCGGGCCTGAGTATTTTCAGCATCTTCAGTAGCTGGGTAAAGAGAAGAGGTCTTTGTACTTTCCAAGCCTCAAGTCAAGGCGGGGACACACATTTTAATAACTTGTGCCTTAAACATATTGAGTGCGTGGACAGGGTGACCATAAGCACCATAGTGGGAAGTCCCATTCTGTGGGCGTCTGCAGAAAAGTTTGACGGTGTCAGAGGGGGAATGACGTCTAAGGAACTATGAGCGAGAAAAACAATTAAAGGGGAAATTTGGGAAATATTTTTTGAGGGGGTTAGGGGAGCAGAAGTTTAAAAATGATGAGAATTCAATTCCCAAGTGAGGAGCTGATTTGGTCTCAGCGTTGAAACAGCCAAACAGCACAAAAGGGATCAGATGTCTGCAAATTGCAGGTGGAAATGGTCATGGAAATGCATTTCTCACAGCTGCCAGCGTTTTCTGATGAGCGGAGCTCATACACCCTACCACGCTCGGGAGCAATCTGAACGTCCTGCACGGCTCAAACTCTCAAATCCCCCATCCCTGACTATCTCCTGCCACCAGCCCAGACCTGTAGATTATTGTGGTAATTTGGCACCAGCTGTTTGTAAGGTGGTTATTGTTCAGCCTGGCGTGTTTACGGGGCAACGGGTATCCGGAGAATAGGGGATGAGCTGAGGCACTGTTGGAATAGTTCCCTAACTGCAAAAGCAGTGAGAGGGTCCCACGCTGACCTGCTCTGGCATTTATAGAAACAGGTAAACAAAATCTAATGTTTCAGGCATTACATTCGGAGGAAATCCACCTTTAAGTTTCATCCTTGTTTGTTAAGAGCAATCATAGGGTCTCCACCAGAATTTAGTATTTGGGGCTACTAAGAGTGGTCAAGAGGAGAGGTAAATAAATGAACACAGGGTTGAGATGCTGTGCTGCTTTTCATGGGGTAGTTTGAGACCAGATACTTGTAAGTGGAAGAGATTAGAGATTCATTTCTATTTTTAGGTCATGCTCAGGTACAGGGTGGATAGGCATTTGTCAGTTTTTATCAAGTCATGGAATAAAATATTAAATTTGGTTTGCATTTTTTTTTTTAGTATACAAACTCATACTCTTTTGGAACTACTCGGTGGTAGGAAGAATGTGGGTTTGGGACCAGGAATTTTGAATCTCTACCTTTCAGTGACTGTGTGACTTTGAACATGGTTTTGAACCTCTCTGAACTTTAATTTCCTCCCGTCTATAACATGGGCTGATAATACTTGTCCCAAACAATTATTAGAGGTTTAAATATAAGAATATCCAGTGGAATATTTGGGATAAAGAAGGTGTCTTAGTTTGTTTTGTGCTGTTACAAAGGCATACCTAAGACTGGGTAATTTTTTTTTTCTTCTGTTTTTGGCTGGGGCCAGGTTTGAACCTGCCACCTCTGGTATATGGGGCCAGCGCCCTACTCCTTTGAGCCACAGGCACCACCCAAAACTGGGTAATTTGTAAAGACAAAAAAGGTTTACTTGGGTCATGATTCTGAGGTCTGGAAAAATTCAAGACTGCCCCATCACGGTGGAAGGCAAAGGGGAGCTGGCATGTGTTGAGATCACGTGGTAAGAGAAGAAGTGAGGGGAGGGGGGAGAAGTGCCAGGCTGCTCTTGTCATTGAACAATCCTCCCGTCTTGATGATTTCCTCCCTCCAAATATAATCACATCGAGGGCTAGAGATTCGACATATGAATTTGGGAGGGGGACACAACTCAGTCCATAGCACTGGGGAAATTACTCACTCTCCCTAAGGCTCTCTTTCCTCCCTCTGAAAATGGGACTGAGCATGTGCGCCTCCAAGCGTTCTCTTGGGGATGCAGTGAAATGATGTGTGTGATCAAACCTACCCAGAATCCATTCCCTTATTTCACATGTTGTTCTTTTCATCCTATCAACTAAAATCAGAGAAATTATGCAATCAGAGAGAGAGACTCCCCCCAATCACAAGGCATCTACAGTGCATATTGATTTCAAGAACTGGGTTCTGGTTTTCTGACAGCCAGAGGAGCTTAGCTACGCATAGAAGAAAGAAACCATGCCTTCCTCTGCCTGAAAATTACTTCTTCTCAAAGGTAGCATGGCAATTACTGTAGATTCTCTATCATTCTTTGTTGAACACTAAAGGGTGTAAAATGGAGAGATCTGCATAGTTGATAGACAGAACACACAGGGTGATTCGTTTCTTGCCACTAGCTGGTTAAGAGAGCAGTGTCTGAGCAGGCACCACCTCTTACTGCCTGTGAAATTATCTGACTACTGGATAGTTCCATTTTATCCTTGGGAAAGTGGTAATAATACTTTAATTAGAATAAGGGTGGTAATAAGCTTTTACCCCATGGAGTTGCTACAACAATAATAGTCATCATAATATTTTACCTCATGGGGTTGCTATGAGGGCAAACTGAGTTAATATTCACAAAGTACGTAGGCCAGCGCCAAGCTTTACCATTCATGACCATCATCATCACCACCTCATCTATACTGGGTTCCACTATAATGTCCCACTGTGTGGAGTAGCCTATAGTCAAATCTTTGCATGCGTTTAGATGAATTCCTAAGGAGCGGAGTCACTGGGTTATAGGCATTTTCCACTTTGCTCCTCTGACTCAGGAACTTTATCCCATAGGGGAGTTAATTTAGCTGCTGGGCAAAGTGTATTTTGTGGCCCTGCATCCATTTGAGTCCAGAGGAGGAAGGGGACCCTGAACCAAGCCAGATGCAGGCACTGTGATGCTGAACTTCCCTTGTACTATGACATCGCAGGCGTGCCTGAGAATGCTTCTTGGCAATATCCTACACCTGCCTAGGTGCTTACATTCAGTCCTCTCTGTTGATGGACCTAGGAACTTTGCCTCTGCTCCTTCTGCCACTGACCAGCCTTTCATCATGGGGTGCCCTGTTAGGATATGGCTCAGGAGTCTGTGACAGATAAATGTACCTAAGGAATCACACATTCACATAACTCCAAGTTGATCTGGTCCAGCCTTACTGTCACTGGCTGGACCATCATTCTGATAAGTGCCGGGATTGCTGGGTTTATTCCCGGGTGGTATTTTAAAGTGAGGACTTGCCTGGGGTTAGCTGGGCTTGGTGCAAATGAAGTGAGTGTGGGGAGGCTTGGGAAGCAGGTCTCCTCAGTTTCGGAACACAAAGAGCACACTCAGAAACCAGGACCAGGCGCTTCTCTCTTGCTGGCTCTCTGTGCCTCAAGGCAGCATGGCTGGAAACCACGGGCCTCTGTTCCTGCCGACTTTTGAGTCCTTTCAGTAAGCCCAGTCTCTCTTCTCTGGCAAAAGGAAGAAATTGGTGCATCTGGAGAGACTCAAATAACTGAGCTTGTCTCCCCTTTCATCTTTCTTTGTAGGTGAGCTGGAGGCCAGAGAACAAACAGATAATGAAAGAGCAAGAAATCTTTGAAAAAGGAAGGATAGGCAGAATGCATCTGAGGGGCTGCAAAAATCCGCTTAAACTAAGCAGGAAAGCAAGTAATTGAATTAAATTGACTGCAGGAAAATGTTTCAGGGAGCCAGGGTTGGATAATGATGGTGCTTCACCCAAAGTTTCCCACACATGGCATGTCCCCAAACACACCTGTTCAATGAATGAAAGACAGTGACAGGAAGGGCTCACAGACATGGATCCTTGATCCCCATTGATTTTAGCTCTAGCACTTAGGACCTCCATGCCCTTGGGCAAGTCTCCTACACATTCTGAACTGGTTTTCCCACCTTTAAAATGGAACTAACACGATACCTTCTTTTACAGGGTTGTTGAGAGGTTTAAGCACCAGATATTTAGAAGCTATCATTGAGCAATTACAATACTGTTTTATTTTAGTATCACTTAAAACAGTTGTTCAGCTTTTAATGAGCATCCTCTTATAACGTTAACACAATTTTCAGACACCCTTCAAGCTAGGCTATGTACCACTGATGGAAAAGACCCATCATGGCCAGAAGCTATAAGGGATCAGTAACATTTTGGAATGTCTCTATTTGATTAACTGCAGCAACATCTATACACATAGACACGCCCATAAAAATGATGAGACATTTATGCTCCGTGCAGACAAGTCACAGAGCACATGTAAATTATTACCAGCTCCCGCAGTGGCCCCATAGATCAAGTTTAGGGGGGAAAGTTTCACAATAAATAATAAATAATCCAGCTGGGTTTTGATGGATAAATAGGAGTTCGTTAGGTAGTGACAGGGAAGAAGGATGTTCACGTGAGTGAGAGAAAGAGGGGAAAGAGCATGTCCAGTGTGAGCAGGCCCACAAAGTCGTTATAGTTTCACTCTTTCCCTAAATAGTTCCTGGCTCAAGTCACTATTTCCATCAGATTTTTTGTTAGCTTTATGTTTGATTATTAAATAATAGAGATGTTGGGAGGGGTATACATGTTTATATTTAAGAAAACAGGGGGCACACAAAGGAGGTCTTTAATAGGCCAGTGATGGTGAGCTCAACAACCCCTTGTGCAACCTCTGTTGCCCCTGCCCCCCCCCCCCCCACGATCCCCATTCTTGGGACTTCCTGTGCCTGGAAGTTGGAGGTAGTTTGTTCCCTTATAGGGGGATTCAGGGAGACCAGATACCAAGGCTTTGCACCTTCTGTGACCTACTTTCCCGAGTCTTGCAGGTCAGGAATATTCACTGCTTGCCTTCTACATTGGTTAATCAGAGCTTGTTTGTCACTTTGAGGATTTGCAGGGCCACTCCTGTAGCTGCCTCATGTTTTTTTACTTCCATTCTGCCCTCTGTGGTGCTCATCTCCCAACACTGTCAGGTGGTCCAATGCCCTCTGCCGCCTTCTCTCCTCTTTCTGCAGAGCTGCTCTCAGGACCAGACCTTAAAACCCATCATTTCCATCTGAATATGGGTCATTCCAATCCATGGTCTCTTCAGCTTCATTCCTTACGGTTGGATTTTGGCATTTCTTGACTCTAGTCATCTGTGTATGTGTGTGTGTGAGAGAGAGAGAGAGAGTGGATTGGGGAAACTGGTGAAGGGATGGGACGGCTTTGTGACCCCATGGAAGTCACACAGACAGGCAGCCCTATTCTTGTGTCCCTTTGTGTGTGGACCTGATCTTTGTGGTGTGCCTATTATAGCCCTGGTTTGTGCGCTCATTTCTAAAAACATCATCAACCCTGTGAGAAGCATCATTCCTATTCTGTGAATGAAGAAACATATTTCAAGGGTTAAGTAATTTTCCCCACATTACAACATTTCTAAGTAGATAAACTAAGATTCTATTTCAGGCATTAAAAAGCACATCTGTTGAGAGGAACTAGCCTCTTACTACATGGTGCTAAGTATCTAATACAATGAACTTGGTGCTTTGGAACACAGTAAAAACCATAGACTTTAAGGCTATTCTTGGCATAAGGCGCAGAGTTTAGATCTCAGGAGAAACTTGCGTTCAAATCCGGGTTTGTATTTCTTAGGACCTGTGTGATGTTGAGTAAATTATTTAAATAACCCTCATATTGTAAAGATGGGAAGTAGAATGTCAAAGGAGTAATTGAAGACATCAGGTTGCCTGGAATGGTGGGTTTGGGTAAAAGAAATACAGATGAAATAAAGGTAGATTGGACTTCATAGTGGGTTTTTATCATTGGTGTCTGCCTGCCATCTTTGAACACCAGGCCACTCTTTGAACTCCAAGTAGACTGAATACACTCCATGTTTAGCCTCACCAAAGGCATCCCAAAGGCCTCCCTACCACCTGATCTTGGTTCTCTGTCGACTCCTCTTCAGCCAAAATCTCTTGGATGAGCCATCCTGGCTGAAGCTGCTGACTTCCCAGTCCATGGTCTGGTCCCTGCAGGAATGTTGACTTGCAAAATGGGAGGGAGAATGTGGATGTATAACTCCACGATTCATCCCTCTGCTGGTTTGACCAGAGTCAGTAGAAGACTCTGAGGTGCCTGCCTCGCCCGCCCCGTGAGTTCTTAAGTAGGCTTAGTTGTGTGTGTATTCCCAAAAGAACAGAAGTGGCTGTGTTTTATCCAGTCCAGCTTCTCCCTTGGGTCTAATGGTGGGACCATCCTGGTCTTCCTAAAGTTCTTCTTCTGTTAACATGTCATCACAGCGCAGGACAGAATTTGATTGTACTAACTATGGTTTCACTAGCTTAACTCATGTCCTGGTCTTCCTTGATGGTCTCTTAATACCCTGAGCCAGGTGGTTTTGTTCCAGAATTGGGTTGCACCAAAGCATTTTACCTGTGGGCAAAGCTATGCAGAACCTGTGCTCTGTTCTATCTGGTAGACTTCAGTTGGTGTGAAACTGCTAAGTATGTTTTCTTACTGTTTTGGCATTTGTTTACCTTCCTACTGTAGAGCCTTGTTTTTCTTTAGGCATTAAAGCATGTTTATAAAATGCTATTTGAACTGAAATATGACTCCTATGGCCTATTTTGCTTCCTATCAGTTTTTTCTCCTAAGTTCTTTGCGTATGGAATTTTTGTTTTAGTATCTTTTTTAGAAATTAATAACTTATGTAGAAACCCCCCCCCCCCAAATTTCTTCTTTCTGTTGGTATGCTTTTAAACATGGAGATAAAAAACTTCAAATGATGGTGGCTTCTTTGAATGACTGGCTATCTACAGGTTGATTATGTTGTGTCCTTCAATTATGATGACAAAACATAAAATGACACATCGTGTTGTTAATTTCTCGTGCTGCAGATCCCCTATTACTGTTTTGTTGCACCAGTTTTTTAAACATTTCACTAGCTTTTGTTCAATCAAGCTTTCAAGTGCTATCTGTGCTATATTCTGTCTCTAAAACGAAGCAAAACATTCCATGAAGCACACCCATATACCCTTATGCATTTTTCTTATGCCTGACCTTAACTGGAGTACACATCTAAAATATTCTCTTTCTAAGCGAAATCACCAGTGATTAAAAATCCAGGAAGTATTCCTCTTTTCCATAAAAATAAAAATTAATAGCCCTCTTGTCTTTAAAAAAGTAGATTATTCCATTGTGCATCAACTACCACTGAAAACATCCCATAGGACAGTTGGCTTTCTTGTTGCAAGGAAACATTTCTTTTTATTAAATGCAGTTTGCATATACAGCTCGGCATACCATTAGAAAGGAGGCAGTTTGAAAACATAGTATTGGTAGTTCACTTTTTTTTCTGGCCACCCTTCTATGGCAGTTAAACGCCTTGATTTGCACTTCACTGATGAGAGGCCAGAGCACTGAGGGATTTAGCTTTTCAAGCTCAGATTCAACTCCAATGTGCTGGAATGGAATACAAAGTACAGCTCTGCATTCATTATCACTTAATTATACAACTAGTTGGGCTTTCAAAGGAATTTTCCTCCCCAAAGCAGAATCTGTGCCAGGTACTTTTGTTTCCCCGAAATGACATTTTTATATTAAAAAAAAAAAACTTGCCTTCATATCTTCCTGTTTCAAACTCAGGAACATTCTTATGACACTTTTTTCTCCTACTGATCACCTGCTTTGATTTGAGAGCATGGGCCACAATTCACTCCCCCGCCCCCCGCGCCAATAAGTTGTTCTTAAATACAAACCACCAACTATAATTTTTGTCTTATAAATGATTAGGCGAAAAGGCGGATAATTAAAGTCAGTTTGTGTTTTTCTGATTTCATATTTTATTGCAAGTTTGAGAGTCACACGAAATCTGAGAACAGCAAATCTTTGTATTAATATGGATTAAGATTTTCAACCCCAATACTACTGGTATTTGGTGCTGGATGATTCTTTGTTGTGAAGGTGTCTGGCACATCACAGGATGATCAGTGACATCCGTGGCCTTCACCCATTAGAGGCTGTGTGCTATAGTTCTAAACTCCTCTACCGGAATATCTGGGAATTGTTTTCCAATGCTTAGTTCTTAAGTGTAAAGCATATGGTAGACTTACCATAAACTTCTTGGATTTAGAAGTTTTTATGCTTTTTCCACTGAAAAGCTTATGTAGAGATGCCTAGGGATAACTCCTCACAGCTTCTCTCCTTGTCCCCCACCTTCCAACATCCAGCAAATTGTTTTCTATGCAACAGCTACAGTGACCCTTTAATACTATCAGATTGGGACTGCAAACTAATACAACCTTTTTGGAAGGAAGTATGGAGAATCTTCAAAGAACTCAAATTAGACCTCTCATTTGATCCTGCAATCCTATTACTAGGCATCTACCCAGAAGAAAAAAAAATCCTCTTATCATAAGGACATTTGCACTAAACTGTTTATCTCAGCTCAATTTACAATGGCCAACATGTGGAAATGGCCTAAATGCCCACCATTCCAGGAATGGATTAACAAGCTGTGGTGTATGTATACCATGGAATACTATTCAGCCATTAAAAGAGATGGGGACTTTATCATTTGTATTAACCTGGGTGGAGTTGGAATCCATTCTTCTTAGTAAAGCATCACAAGAATGGAGAAGCTAGAATCCAATGTAATAGATTCTAATATGAAGGCAGTAGATGACCTAATACATGGTGGGGGATAGAGGAATGAAGTAGTGTGGAGAGGGGAGGAGGAAAGGAAGTGGTGTGTCACCATGTATGGGATACCTCTTGGGGGCTGGACACAATTATAAGAGGGACTTTACCCCCAAAATGCAGTCAGTGTAACCTAATTATTTGTACCCTTAATGAATCCCTAACAATTAAAAAAAATAATATCAGATCATGTATTTCCTTTGTTCAAAACCCTCTAATATTGCACAATGTAGCTTAATCATTTGTATCCATGTATTAATCTGGAGGGGGGGAACCCTCCAATAGTGCCCCCTGCACTCAGAGTAAAAGTCAAAGTCATTATAATGTTTAGAAGGGCCTGTATGACCTGGCCTCCCTCCTGAATCTGACTCTGTCTCCCCAGGCACACTCGTCTTCCCGATGTTCCCAGACCCTGCCCTCTACACTCCCACCTCAGCTCTTGCATTAGCCCTTCCTGTTCCAGGGTCACCTTTCCTCCAGAGAGCTGCATGGTGGGTCTTAGAGTCTCTCAGCTTCCTGCTCAAATATTCTCTTTTCAGAGAATACTCATTCTTCATTCCCTGTACCCCTTGTTCTGCTTTATTTTTTCTCCCAAACACTTGTTATTGTGTAGTGTAGAACATGTTTGTTTATTATTGTTTTCCTCTGCTGGAATGCCAGCATGATGAGGCGGACACCATCTCTCGTTCAGGGCTGTGATCTAGTCCTGGCACACTGACTGGTCAGCCGGCATGTGTCACTCAGTAAATACTTGGAGGACGGAATACTCTTTCTGTTAATAAATTCAGTTGAAATGGGTTTTGAGTCTTAAATTTATTCCCAAATTAGAGTTCTCCATGTTCAGAGACAGATTATAATCCATCCCTAAAGAAAGATCCCATTGCCTAGTCTGAGGGTAAAAATTTTTCTTTTTTTCCTCTTTTGGTTGAGAGGAAGGCTGACCATACAGCCTGGTTTTATTTTGTTTAGCAAGACTTAAGACTTTTTAAGTTGAAAGGGATAGAAAACCAACCTCCAATGAGCTTAAGCAAAGCTGTTGGTTTCCTTGTAACTAAAATCCAGTGAAATATCTGCATTTAGACATGGCTGGACCAGCTATGAAGTCATGACCTTAGGGATCTTTCTCTTTCTTTCTTAGCTCTGCTTCTCTTCCTGTGGATCCATTTTCTTTCAATATGGTGGGGAAAAGTGGCCAAATAGAAATAGGTTTCCCATGTAGCAGCTCTGCAAATTTTCTGGAAAGTATGGAAAGATAGCTCTTTTTTTCTTAAGGTTCATTTGAACATCCTGATTCTCCTTGGCCTGCTGGGATCACAGGTCCCTCTCTGAACCAGTTACTTTTCCAGTTCTGAAATATGTACCCCATTAGCGCCACAGGAACTGACTGTGGAGGAAAAGGACCCCCAAAGTGAATATCAGCTAACTTTCATCTGAATGAGGAGAAACAAATGCTGGGCAGACAAGAAATCAATATCCACTACCCTCTTAAAGACCAGCTGCTGCCCCTCCAACCTCAATGACAATGATCCTCATAAATTCCCAAAGTCTCACTTAAGGGCAAGCCAATTTGGTCATTTTCTTTTTCCTTTTTAAAAGATTTTGTATGCAAAATCTTTGTACATAATATCTGTATATTATCAATAGAGGTGATATTTTATTACACGCATGGCATATGTAATGATCAAGTCAAGGTATTTAGGGTATATATCACCTTGAGTATTTATCATTTCTACATCTTACGGACATTTCAATCCTCTTTTCCAGTTATTTTGAAATATACAATACACTGCTGATAACCATAGTCATCCTACTCTGCTATCAGACATTGGAACTTAGTCTATCTAACTGTGCACATTTGTGCCCATAAACCAACCTCTTTTCATCCCTCCCTCCTGCTTCCTTGCTGGCCACTGGTAACTACCATTCTACTCTCGACCTCCATGAGGCCAACTTTTTTTTAGCTCTCACAGATGAGTGAGAACATGTGTTAGTTGTCTTTCTGTTCACATGGACCATTTTAATTCTATAAAAGGAATGAAAATGTCGCTGGAAATGGGATGAACAGGAGAGAATCAAATTTATTAGAACTTCTCAGGAGAGTAGGATGGTGATAAGAATGAAAACACGGCTACTAAGGAAAGGACCTCTTGGACCTACTTCCTAAGAAGTAGCCTCAAATATTAACTTTCTTATTTCCACAGCTGCTCATAAGGACAGTGGATCAGGTTCATTTTAGAACTTCTGCTTTTAAGAATCAATTAAAGCATATTTGAATCAAGAACTTAACTTTCTAATTCTTGGGAGTAAAGCTAGGGCTGACTTCCTGTGTCTTCTTTTTTTTTAAATTTCAAATTAATATGAGGATACAAATGTTTAGGTTACATTGTTTTCAATTTTAAGGTAAAATTCAAGTTGTAGTTGAGCCCTTCACCCAGGGGGCAATGCTGGACACTCTCATGTTGTGGACATTAGGTGAGATCCCATCCAATTGACCTCTCTCCTCTCCCCTTCCCCTTGCTAGATTATATTTGTGTTTTATCTTTCCTTTGGGTGTGTAGTTGGTTATATATTGGTTTCATATTAGTATCGAGTATATTGTATGTATTTTTTCCATTCTTGAGATACTTTACTAAGAAGACTGTGTTTCAACTCCATCTAGACAAACACAAAAGATGTAAAGTCTCCATCTTTTCTTATGGCTGGATAGTACTCCATGGTATACATATGCCACAGTTTGTTTATCCACTCATGGGGTGATGGGCATTTGGGTTGCTTCCATGACTTGGCAACTGTAAATTGAGCTGCAATAAACATTCTGGTGCAAATGTTTCATACCATGCATAGCCTCTCCAAAAAAAAAAGGTCACCTCAAAAATTACATTTATATGTTTAAAAATTTCATGTATATGTAAATTAGAGGGTGAATGTTGTAAATATTTAAAGAGTAGCCGTTTGAAGAGGCATCAAATCATGACCTTGCCAGTGATGTCCTATTATTGGCTAACTCAGAGACCCAGGGGTGCATCTCTACCCGGGCCTGCTCCTACTTGTATTAACTTTTTCAAGATGTGCTAACAAGTCAGTGGTTCTTTTGAGTAATTAGATTTTTTTTTTTTTAATGCTTCTAGAGCAGCAGTTCTCAACCTATGGGTTGCGACCCACAGGAACTGTATTAAGGGCTGCGGCATTAGGAAGGTTAAGAATCACTGTTCTAGAGAGTGTGAGAGTGAATTCAGGAGGAAGAAGTGGGAAGGGGAGTTGAGCAATGGAACAGGCCACACAGAATACAGCCTGTCAAAGGTAGAAAAGTATTTTTCCAGTGTGACAATCTTGGTTATATGTCAATTTTACATGGCTATATACACAAGTTATAGATATACATGTATTATTATATATTACATTATTTTATAAAATATTATAAATGATATAAATGTATATTAGTTATAAGATGCACAAATGTAAATACTCTTCTTAAATATATAAAATTTGTTCTGGTTTCTTTTACTAGGACTTTCAAAAGACCACTGGGAAGTAATTTACTGTCATAGCAAGACTACCATTTAAAATAATCACTTTATTGAGGCATTGTTACGTACAAAAATCTATATATATTTAATGTATATGACTTGGTGAGTTTGGGGAGACTGGTGTCTTGTGTAAATGAAATTCTCTTCTTTCTTTAACGTGTTGCCATGTCCTCCTTTTGGTCTCTGAAGGTTTTAAAAAGTTGGAGGTTCACCTGCAAGCCTCTTGAGAGTGAGAATGGTTGAGCTGTCCGCTGGCCTCATGGGAAAAGGTTGGAATTCGAGCCTCTCCCAACTTGCCACTGACAAACTTGGGAACACTCGCCCAAGTGCAGTCTCTCAGTAGATGAGGGGGTGGACTTGATGTGCATGGGCAGGATATGAGAGAGGATTGCCGTGTGTGCACCTGGGATTCAGGGTGATTCAAAAACCAAATTGCTGCCCTTAAAAGAAGGGGCAAACCATAAGGTCATTGATTTCCCATCGCAGTTTCCTGTTCTCAAATGTTTGTGATCTGTCCTCTCTCAAGCTCCCATCACAAAGGAATTGTGTGACAGTGTGATTCCATAATCTTATCACTGCCTCCAAATGAAATGACTGCTTCAGGGGATTTAAAGAAAATTATATCTCCATGGCTGAACTCCTGGGATTCAGAAAGTCTAAAGGTTCAATATGAGACAGGATGTGGAAATTTGTCATTACGTGTATAGGAAGAAAAGAGGACCTGGCTTTGTTAGGCTTTATTATAACCCATAGGTGGGAATAACCTCTGGAAGAAAGCTAGCTGGGTTGGCCTGCTCCAAATCAGAGTTCAGGACAATAACAGAGATGGTTTAGGGTTGGTATATCCAGTATTTACTCTGCTTGGATTGATGCTAAATTGGTTCGAGCTTGTTCTGATTTACCATTTTCTTTTCTTCCCCAACTCTCTCTCTCTCTCTTTTTTTTTTTTTTGGCAGTATCATCTGTATTTTACATAAGGAGGCTTTCTTTGTTTGTTGTTTAAATCGCATTTTCAAGAATGTCTCTATGTCCTGAAGTTTTATTTTTTTCCCTTTGAAAATAGAAAATTTGGAGAATTTCCAGGGGGAAGATTCTTTTTCAAGGCTCTCAATGGCTAGTGATGTACTGTAGAAGGAATAAGACACCTGACATTCTTATATTTTCCCCCAATACATGTAATAAATAGTGCATGAGTAGAACATAAGGTAGTTTAGGGTTAACACCCGCTAAATGGCACAGATGGGAGGGGGCATGAGGAAACCCTGGCGTGAAAGGATCATTCTGTGTGAAGACCCACAGCACCTGAGCACGCTAGGAGAGCTACCTCATTGTAGCATTGAATGGACAGGATTTGAATTACCACCTCAATCACCTATTAGCTGTGTGACCTTGAACTAAGTTGCTTAACATCTTTATGTCTGTATAAAACAGGGAAAATGATAGTAGCTACCCCCAAAGAGATCTTGCGAGGACTGGTTGAAATATTACATGTAAAACACTTAGAACACTTAAGAACACTGTCGGCCATATAATCATTTACAGATACCAGCCATTCTTATTCCTTAAATGATTACAGCCTTTTTATAAAGGAAGAAATTGACATTCAAATAATTTGCACAAGGCCACGCAGTGGGCAAATGGCTGAGCTAAGACTTGAAACCAGGCGACTCTACTTCCACTGTTTAGGTTATTGGCCATTCTCTATTGTTCTAAACTAAAGGAACTTGTAGTGCAAAAAGATACACATATTTATAAGCGTAATTTCCAGCAATAGCTAACTAAATAAACAAGTGGTTCCAAGTAAGAGTCCATGCAGATGGGGAGATAGGGATATTGCAGAGAGGGGTGACATTTCTTCTGAGCCATAGTGTGGACAACGGCAATGCTGTCAATCATCTATTTTTTTAAATTGAGTCATAAACACATAGATCATGTATACATTAATGCATTTATGGGGGACAATGTGCTGATTTTAAATACAATTTGGAATGCTTACATCAAACTAGTTAATATAGCCTTCACCTCATTTACTTAATTATTGCGTTAAGACATTTATACTCTATACTTAATAGAATTGACATGTAGCCTTGTAATATGAACCATAGGAATGGTCCCACTGAGTTGCATTTCTGGTTATTTGTGATAGGCTTTGAAATTTGGCCTGGAACGTTTTTTTCCCTATATAAGTGTTAAATTTGGACACATACCATAAATACGACATCTCCAATAACTTAGATTTTGCTAAAACAAACTCAAAATCTTGTAAATTTCGTAACCTTGTAAGTTATTTCCTGGGAAACAATTTCTCCATAATTCTCATGCCCACTCTGGCAGGAAGATAATCTAGACTGCCCCCAGTTTCTAGAGTAATCTTCTACCTCAGTCCCTTCTACTTTCCAATCTTCTTCCTGAAACATTCCACACAGAAAGTATTACATTTTTCTGCCCTTATGGGCACCTTCCATTCTTTTCCCTTTAGTTTTTATCTTTCACAACTGCTAAGTACTTTAATTTTACAATTCTTGGTGAATATTCCCACAGATTCTTGAACATTCACAGATTTCCCATTTTCTTTAAAAATGCGTGTCTGTATATTTTTCATCCTATTAATTTGCTGAGTTCACCTTCACGTGTCTCTTCATCCTGTCACAAGTATGATCATAACTCTCCCACAAAGGAATTGAAGGAATTTGGAGCTTTAATAAACATAGCAGAAAATGATAGCATAATAATTTATTGCTATAAAATTACACTGGGCTTATCCTATAGCATTATAATATTAAACTACATAAACAAAACCACAGCAAACCTCAACATTCATACCGTTCTTTTCTCACACATTATACCAAAGACTAGAGGTCCTCAAATTGTTTGAATATCAAAATTACCAGGGGTAGTTAATACAAAGATTGACGGGTCTGACCATGAGAAAGTCTGGTTTGGAGGACTGGGGCAGCATTTGGGATATTTAAGAAAGAGATGCACAAAGCAAATGATTGAAGTGAGGCTGGTACAGAGATGAGTTGCTATTTTCTGTGGACAGGTGGAGAAGGCTTCCCTCTGAGGATGTGGAGTCGATTTGCATGGAGACTGGAATGATGGCCAGGTGTGGGTTTTATGACGATCTGGGAAACAGCCTTCCAGCAGTGGGGGCAGCAAGAACAAGGGCAAGCACCAGTGGAGAAAGGCAAACAGCGTGACTGAGGATTGGAGAGAGTTTACAAACCACGTCGTTCCTTGAGGGCCAGTTGAAGGAATTTGTGTTGCATCCCAATTATGCTGTGCTTATATTTTATATTTTGAAAAGATCACTCTGACCAGTCCCTGGAGCATGGCATGGAATGGGCAGGTTGGAGGTGTCTAGAAGTCTTGTTGAAAGCTCATGGTGGAGTTTAAACTGGAATGAAGGGTGAGTAGGAACTGGCCAAGTGAAAGGGTTGAGGGTGGAATGGTTCAGGAGGAAGATTGGAAAGTGGAAGGGCCTGAGGTGGAAGATTATTCTAGAAACTAAGAGGAGTCTAGATGACAAGGCTTCCAGGATATCAAGATTAAAAAAGTGGACATAACCATTAGGCAGGGTGTGCTGAAAGAGCCTGACATCTTTTGAATAACTACTTTGAACTGGAAACAGATAATTCTCAATGTTATTACATTCAATGTAACGTAGCCTGCTTAGATTTTTACAACAGAATTTAGGAATGTGGATTTTGGTCTCCTGATTTTTAAATGTTGGAAAGTTCATTTTAAAAGGGATTTTGTTTTAACCCAGTGTGAGCTAAAGAAAAAATATCTGTGGGCTGGATTTGGCTTGTGACTTTCAGTATGTGGTCTTCGAGCAGCATGACCACCAACCCAAATGGTGCCTTTGGGCAAATTAGAAAAAGGTCTCCTTCTCTCTACACCTCCCAGCCAGCATATTAAATATACATCTCAATGATGACCGTGACGAAAATAGGAACACTGGAGTTGTGCAGAGTATAGTTCTATCTGAACAAGAATATGGAATGGGAAGAAGTGACAGGAAAGTGTGACGTGGACCAGGGCAGCGGTGTGCTGGAGCTCAGTGGCACTGGCTTGTCAGAGCTGACCATGCACACCTTCTCCCCACTCCCTGATGACTGACGGCACATGGACAGCCTGCAGTCAACCCTGGTGTGTTCCCATTCACATGGTGTATACTCCATTCACAACCATGGTGTATGCTACATTCACACTATGTAGTATTTGGCAAATACTACAAACCAGAGTTTCATCTGCCTCTAGGGGACAGTCATCAGACATTTCCTGGAATACCACTGAGCACGATCAGACAATGGAGGCCTTGAATAACCTCTAAGAGTTTGTCTTTTAGACTATATGTGAGAGAGAAGCCAAGACAGTGACATGATCAGAACTCCTCCGCCTTCTGGGTGTCCTCATTCAAAGGTCTCTCTACTTCCTGGAACTAGTAAAAACTTTGTTTTCTTCTGAAGAAATGACTTCTTTAGCACTGACCTGGAGCAGAGACTGTTGATCTTCTCATCCCTACCAGGTCCAGGGACAGGAAAAAGAAAGGGGGACAACATACTTTTGTTCCTTGTTGCCTCTTCCAACCATTGCGCCTCTGATCTTCAACAATCCTTTTTGTTGACACACATAGTAGGTTGTTCACACTGCCTTTGCCTGAGTGAATTATGGCTGATTTACTCAAATGAGAGTTTTGGTGTCTCCCTTGCCGGTCTTCCATCCACCCTGAGGCCCATCAGATTCCTGGGAGACTATGCTCACAAGGATTAAGCACCTCACCTTCATGATTCGGGAATTTAACATTTTCAGGAGCATGTCACCTCTGCTCCACTGCGGACTTGCTCAACCATAGCTACCCCCCCACCCCGGGACTGCAAAGCCAACTTTGGAACAGCTACATCTTTGAAATGTAGTTTCAATGGCACTTTTTTCCGGCAGGGTTGAGCTAAGAATTCAATGAGATAATGCATGGAAAAAGCCTAGCAAATGCCCGGATAATAATAGATGTCCAATAAACAGGAGCACAATTGCAACCCTGGTATTTTTTCCCTCCTTTATTTTGAAGTGTCATTTGAGTTTGACATAAATGGTTGATACTTACATCATAAGCGTTTTGCTCAGTGACATCCTTAGTAATCTGTGTTCTTTCCAGCATTCCAGAGCTGCTGGCATCCAACCTTATTGATGGCAATTGTGCAAATGTGCACAACATAATACCCACCCTTTTAATTACAGAACATTCTTGCTGTAAAGGGACATGGATTCACATCTTGTTAATATTTATAGTTTGTAGTAATTTACGATGACCCATTGTCCATGGCACTGGTGTTCAATCAGTGTTCCAAGGGGCACACTAGAATTGCCAACAGTGCCTGGACGGTGTGATCGCGGGCAAAGGGCAAGGTGTCAGGACATCTCCCTGCTTCAGATAGGGTAGCTCTATGTTGATCGATTGCATACTATTTGGGTTTCTTGCAAGATTTTGTTTAAAATGAATGTTCTGATATTTAAAAGTTATTGATTCTTAAGAAAAAAATCCACGTTGTTGGCATGGCAGTCAGATTCCTTCTCAACAAGTCTCCAAATCAGCAGGCCATTATCTTCTTTTCCATTGTACCTTGTATTATTTGGCTTACAATGAATTACTCATCCTCCCTTGAACACACATGCCCCTGATCTGTGTTCATACTCTGATGCCTTCCCTTAAAAAAAATTTACCCCCACTTTATGGAGACATAATGGACAAATAAAATCTGTATAAATTTAAGGCATACCATGTTAATTTGATAAGTATCTACTTAGTGATAGAACGACTACAATCAAGCTAATTAGCACATCCATCACCTCTTGTAATTACCTTTGTGAGTGTGTATGATGGTGAAAAAATGGAATTCTACAGGTTTAGCATATTTCAAGTATATCAACAGAGCTATTAAGTATGCTCACCATGGCATATGTTAGATCACCAGAACTTGCTCAACCTAAAACTGAAGGTTTACACCCTTTGACTAATACTTTCTACTTCTGTGAGTCTGGCTTTTAAAAATTTTACCTATAAGTATGATCATGTGGGATTTGTCTTTTAAGGTCTGGCTAATTCCATGAAGGATGATGTCCTCCATCTTCCCCCATATGGATGCAAATGGCAGAGTTCTTTCTTTTTTATGGCTGAATAATATTCCATTATATATATGTCACATTATCGTATGCTGGGATATCTTTCCCTGGAATATTTTCTTCTTTTTGTCTACTTGGAAAATGCATTATTCATTTGTTAATTTATTTATGCATTCATCCAACTATTTATTGAGCACTTGCTATGGGCCACACCGTGGTTAGGTGACAGGACTCTACTTCATGGCCAAATTTGTGACATCTCTATGACACTGCTCAGGCAAAATGACTTGATGCCTCCTCTGTATTCTTTGTCATACTGATAATTACATTGCTCTGATTCTCATGTGTCTTTTTCTCTTTTTAAGGGTAATCTCTGTACTATGAATATATTTTTCCCTCTCCTAGTAGCTGATTGTATTCCATAAATACCGTGTTTCCCCAAAAATAAGACACTGTCTTATATTTATTTTTTTCTCGAGAAGATACACTAGGGCTTATTTTCAGTTGCTGTCTTAATCTCCATGCCGAAATGCATGGTGTGGCTATGCAGATACGCTGCATAGCCATGCCCATAAATAGGTTTTATTATCGGGGGAGGGCTTATATTTAATAAATGCATAGAAATCCTGCTAGTGCTTATTTTTTGGGTAGGTTTTATTTTTGGGGAAACAGGGTAATATTTAGTGAGTAAATGTAGAGCTTTTTCTGGGATCTTTGTTTCTTTGACATTTGGTAGGTGCTCAAGGATTATTTATTGAATTGATGAGTTATATCTCTAGTGAAGTCAGTAGGTGTAGAGTGGTCATAGAGTGAACAAAGGGCGTTTTGAGGTATTATTGATGGGCAAAACTATACTTCTAGAAGGGCGGCTGGTGGGGCTGAGAAAGCCCTGGGCACCCCAACCACTGGTAGTACTGTCTTGGGCTGGTCACTTAACTTTGGGCTCCAATCACCTTGCCTGTGGGCAGGATAGATGGACTCAAACTCATCCTTTCTGAGTGAGAGTAATGCCAAGATTCTTTATATTTGGGAGTAACTTGTGGATCAAAGAACACACCTGCTTCTCAGAAATCTCAACTTTATGAAAAGTCACAATAAAAGTAGAAGGGGAGGTAGAACTTTATCTTTTGAGTATGTTTACACAGACTTTCTCCCTTTCATCTATTCTGTCAAAATTAATGGATATTTTGATAGTTGACTTTTTTCTCTTGCATATTCATAAGAAAGTGATAGATCAGGGGGACTGTCATTTGCAGGGTAGTAACAGCAAATTAAAAAATTGCATTTTGGGTGGTGCCTGTGGCTCAAGGAGTGGGGCACTGGCCCCATATACTGGAGGTGGTGGGTTCAAAACTTGGCCCCAGCCAAAACTGCAAAAAACAAAAAAATGCATTTTAATCATAAAATTAGCCTGAATCATGGTGTTCATAAAGTTATAAAAGGGTGAGAGAAATTTTACTTGAGGATCTTGAGATTTTAGTTGGAAAAGGTGGACATAGGGTCAATATCACAAATTTGCATTTATTTAGTATAACTCTAAATAAAGAGGTCAATTTCCTTTTTTTTTTTTTGAGACAGAGTCTTACTGTCACCTTTGGTAGAGTGCTGTCATGTCACAGCTCACAGCAACCTCAGACCCTCGTGCTTAAGTGAGCCTCTTGCCTCAGTCTCCCAAGTAGCTGGTACTACAGGTGCCCCCCACAACGCCTGGCTATTGTTTTGCTGTAGTTGTCATTGTTGTTTGGCAGGCCCAGGCTGGATGCGAATCCTCCAGCTCAGGTGTATGTGACTGGAGCCCTAGCTGCTGAGCTACAGGCACCAGGCCCTTTTTCCTTTCTTTTTTTTTTTTTTCTTTTTTCCTTTTTCTTTTCCTTTCCTTTCTCTTTCTCTTTCTTTCTTTCTTTCTTCTTTAAAGAACTGTGGAAAACAAACCAGTTTGAGCTGCTTGTCCCAGAAAGAGTGTTGTTCTTTTAAGTTACCAGACTCTGGAATGAGATATAACAAGAAACCTGAGGCCTTCTTTGCCAAGAGTCTTTAAAAACAAGCTGGGATTTTACCTGGCTGAACATTTACCCTAAATATTTTAAATGGGGGTATGGAGGAGGGGTGGGGTGGGAGAGCAGCCTGAGACTCAGGTGTTAACACTTAGTTAACACTTTCTGGTGGTCCTGTTGTCCTGCAGAAGAGTGTTCAGTAATAAGACCTTTCAGAAAAAATAAAAAAAGTTGGGATACAAACTTCACTCCTTTGTTCTTTCCCACGCAGTCCCTGGGAAGCTCCTGTGGAGGTTAAGCGGCCCTCTGTTTAGCAGAGTGGACTCCTCAGGCAGATGTGGGCTACCCTTGTGGGTGCAGCTGGTGTCTCTGGCCAGTGGATGTGGAGAAGAGGGAGGGTAGTTTCTAAACCAGAGAGCCTGACTTTGGCTCAAGTGTCCAGAATGAGCACTGTGCCATCTACAGCCTCACTCTGCCCCCTGCTGTTGGCTGGCGCTTCTCCTGTGTTCAAAATCAGAGTGGGGCCAGAGTTTGTGGAAGGGGGACTTCTGGATTTCTGGGCATTTTTACCCCCAGAGTATCCCTTCCGTGGAAAGTGAGCCCTTTTTGATAAACATCGGACCCACCCCCAGCAGGTGTCACTCCTATTCTCATGTGGAAGGCTTCTCCAGGGCCTGACGTTGGGCTGCAGACCACGGTGTCAGAGGAAGGTGTGAAAGTTACTGTGACTTTGGTGGCAGGAGCGGGGGCGGGTCTGACCACTGCGTGGACCCCATTGTGGTTGCCGAGGCGACTGCAGGCGATCGAACCGCACCGCGCACGTCCCCAGGAGCCTGGCAAACTGGGTCAGCTTACGCGGAGGAAGTTGCGGGCGGTGCGCCAGGAACAGGGCCCATGCAGGTTCAGGTAGACGCGGGGACGGGGTCTCGCACTCCGGGGCGGGGTTAGGTAGGGCGGGGCCGTTTGTTCTCCGCTCTTCCTCCGGACTCCAGCCACTCCTGCCGGCTGAGGCCGCCCGGGGAGTCTTTACGAAGGCCGAGGGGCGGCGGCGAGCCCAGCCGGGGAGCCCACCTCGATGGTCGCCGGCCCCTAGAGCCGGACCGACCAGTAGTGGGACAGGGTGTAGGGGACAGAGGGGGAGCCCCGCCCCCATCCCGCCTCGCCGGCGGGGACCAAATGCACGCGCTCCCTAATCCCCCGCCCCCCGTTGCCCGGGCGACGGCCCAGACGAGCAGGTGATGCATTGACAGCGAGCAGATGGTCCCCCGCGGAGGCGACCGCGGCCCACAATGCGCCCTGCGCGGCGATGCCACCGCCGCCCTCCCGCCCGGCCGGCCGCCCGCATGCTAATTCCGGAGACGGGGGCGGGGGAAGGGCCGCGGCGGGGAGGGCACGCCCCCCTGCTCTATGCCCCCGGCTCACCTCATTTTTCTGAACTCACTCCCAAATCCCCGGACTAGAAGAGTTCCTCTCTTTAAGTACGCGGAGAGACACTCTCCCGGGTCCCCTGCTCGCCCCCCGCCCCTCATCCCGCTCCGGCTCTCCTAATTCCCCCCAAGTGGTTAATTTCCATTGAGATAAACGCTTAACCCCTCCTTCGGTGCCCCTTAGCCCCACTCGGCAGCCCTGTCCACATCTGCTCCCTGCTGGCATTTAATATTCAATCTTGAAAGATCTGAGGAATGGATTTACCACCCCCCGCCCCCACCGGGTCCCTACTTCTGGAGCTGGTGTTGACACTGCTAAATGTCTATAGATGTATTATTTATCTTACATCTCATACCCTGCGCTTCAGGATCTTTTAGGCAGCTTCTTTTGGTCTTCCTTTCTGGAATTTCAAAAATAAATCACTCTTCTCTTGGGACTGCCGTGCGGCCCCCTCCCAGGAAGGCCTCCCATTCACGTCCCCTCCTCCTCCCATTCATCTGACACCCCCGCTCCCTTACCCTATTCACCGCTGTGTGGCAAATTGAGGCAGTCTTCTACTAAGGGCATGAAAACTGCTAGGCACTATTCACAATTTTAATACTAACTTCATAGCTGTCACATAAATTCATTGCCGGGCTTACTCTATAATGGCCAAGAAGGAACTTTAGGGAATGAAAAGGAAAATCCGAAGACACTGCCGTGGTGTCTGTCTTTGATTTGCAGGTGTTTTTCGAAACCATTACTACAGTAACTGGAGATAGCTTTTTCTAGCCGCCCCATAGAGTGCTTAAAAAAAAAAATCCTCCTCCTTTTTATTTTACAGTAGATAAAAAATGCCAATAAAGGCTTAAAAAAAAAAAAGGGAATGGAGAGAGACAGAAAGAGACTAGTGAATAAAGTTGGGACAATACCGGGTCACAGAGCTGTCGAAACTAATGTCATAGTGTGGCTGTTGGGCAGGCATACAGAAAACTTCTTGTTTCTTGATTTTTATGGAGATTTGGTCTAAGGCATGGAGCACTCTCTGAACAGGTTTGGAACAAGTGGCAAAGAAAGAACGCTCCACAATGCGCTCTCTTCTGATGGGCTTTATGCCCACAAACACCTGTGATTTGCAAAGAGGACAAAGAAAGGCGAGTGGGCCAGGCTATTGTGGGGAAATGATGCCTCATGTACCCATGGCCCTCAGAGAGGCTCATTTTATTTTAAAACTTGTTTTAGACCCTTGCTGTGCAAACTCACAATAAGAAAAGACGCATTAGACTTTTCTAGGAACTGATAATGACTTTTTCAGATGCTTCTAACTCGTTTGGAGCCTTCAGTTTGATAAGTTCTTAAACTAGTTAATATTGTGGTCACTGGAATTCAAGGAAAGTTAGACTTATCTGGAAAGCAGAGAAGTTAGAAATCATTACCTAAAAGTTAGATGTAAGTAGTTAGGATGTTCAATTTAGGGGCATAAAATAATTGCATTTATTTAAATGTTTTATGAACTTTTTTTTTCCTCTAGGAATGGTAACGATTTTGTGCCTATTTCTTTTTACGTTCCTGCCTTTTTCTTCTTTTATCTTTTGACTTTCTTTCTTTCCCTTTTTGGCTTTTGCTTTTTCTCTTCTTTTTTTTATAGTTTTTCCCCCTAGTAACTTATAGGGATAGACAAAAATCTGAAAATATAAAGAAATAAAGAATTACAAATTGGAAGAGGTTCCTTTGGGGTAGGTTTGCTATGTCCTCTCTGAAGAGATCACTTTTCCGCTTGGACCTAAAGTAACAGAGGGAGCAAGGGGGACAATGAAGCAAGCAGAGATGTGCACATACTCCCTACGGCAGAAAGAGCATCAGGATCTTAGTTACTGAAGCAGGGCTGCTGTGTCTGGACCACTGTGAGTGTGGGGACAGAGCCGCAAGATGAGGTCGGAGAGATTCGCCAGAATCAGATTATGGAAAGCTGTGCTGGACTTGGGAAAACACTGGCTTTTATTCTAAAAGAACTAGGGGGTTACTGAAGGATTCTGAATAAGGGATCTACTAGATTCCCTATGTATTTTGAGAGCATTACTGCTGCTGGGTAGAGTATGGAATGAAAGATAGAATGACAAATGCAATGACTGGTTAGGAAGTTGTGAGAAGACTGTCGTAGTAATCTGGATAAGTAATGCTATCGTGGAGTAAGCTGGTATTAGTGGAAATAAAGAGAAGGGATAGATTTAGGGTTTATTTTAGAGAAAGAACTGATAAGACTTGAAGGACAGTGTGCATGAGTAGGGTAATGAGAAAAAGGGAGAAACCAAGAAAACACGTAGGGCTGAATAACATGGCAGATGTTGGTGCCCATTGCTGGGGTGGGGAAGAGAACCAAGATGGGAAATGAGAATTAAGAGTTCTGTTTCAAAATGTTAAGTTTGAGCTGTTATTGAGGAGGGCAAATGGAAATGATGGACCTAAGGACAGACCCCTGACCGGTCACAGGCTCTGGTCATTCCCTAGGCTTCTTAGCAGCTGTGATATGGCTTAGCATAAAGGGGGAGGGGCTTTTACTTATTTACATCATCCATTTAAGACACATCCTCAGTGTGTCCTTCTCCAGCTCATGATTTTAGCTCCTCCTCTGATGTGAACTGCTAGGTTGTCTCAGTATTTTCAGTTTGGATTCAGGAAGTTGGAAATCTTACTAGCCCAGCTCATCCTTGAGTAAAGGGCTCCCTGGTAAAGATAAACTGGGGAGCGAGACCCAAGTTTTAAATGAGAATGAGTTTCCTACTCTCTCTAATCTGAACTAGCAGAAGTAAGTCCCAAGTCACATTGGAGACTCTGGGGTAGGTAGAAGAATGACTGGTAGGCCTGTTTGCTGAGCTCTACGAGGTCTCCTTGCCATCTAGAAAACAGGAGCTGAAGGCTTGCTGTGTCTGGCTCAGGGAGGCCAGAAAGGAAGCAAGACAACAACAGAAAGTGAAAGAAAGATAGACTCTTATTACTTTTCCAGTAGTAAAGGGTGGGCATAAAGTTTGTGTGCAATTAAAAATTGCACATTGTTTTAAATGGCACACAACTTTATGGCCACCCTGTATAAGTCCTGGTAAATTTGCTTCAGTAGCTATAAGGCTTTCTTTAATTTCACCAATTATCTCTTTAGGGAAGGAGTGTTTGTTTCTCTGTTTTTTTCCTGGAGGGTAGAGCAGAAGATACTATATATACAAATTCAAGGAAATGGAATGGATGAACCAAAGTTTCTTCTTGGTTTAGTACATATAGAGATTTCAAATATAGGAAACTACTACAGAGAATTCTATGATGTATCATATAGTTAAAAGCCTCAATGAAATCATTATACTAATGGGCAAAAGTAATTAGAACTAACTCAAGGAGAGATGGAAGACCTGATTAGAATAACAAAATGACAACGATAATAAATAAAAATATGAAAATAATTAACTCCAAAAAAGGCTCCAAGCCCAGATAGTTTTACAAATGAGTTCTTTTAATGTTTTAAAGAAACAGAAGCTTTTACATGATAGAAATTATTATAGAGGGTATAAAATCAATGTCCACAAATCAGTAGCCTTTGTATATGCCAGTAACAGCCAAGCTGAGAAGCTAATCAAAGACACAATGCCCTTCATAGAAGATAAGTAAAAAGGAGTTCACATCTAGGTGAAACTAAAAGGTCACATTTATATGCACAGAAAGAATTTTAAGACACAGAAGGAAAAAGCAAGAAAACCAGTACAGAAAAACACACACACAGAAATCAAAAAACAATATACCATAGAGATTAGACATTGGCAACAGACTGATCACTAAAATAATTACATTGCAACAAAAAAAAATTCAAGTCATAAGATAGCAGAATAATACCTTAAGTGGACTAAAAGAAAATAATTATCAACCTAGAACCGTATACCCAGAAAAACTATCTTCAAGAACCAAGATAAAATAAAGACATTTCAAACAAATTTAAGAAGAGAATTTTCTACCAGAAGATCTTCACTGAAGATGATCCTAAAGGATTTTCAAGAAGTAAAAATGTGACTCCAGATGGATTTGAGATACAAAACAAACAACCCCCCCAAAATGGGTTATGAAAGATATTGAGAAGTATGCACACAAATCAAAATGACAATTGACTGAATAGTATAAAAATAGTGATAGTAACAGTGTCTAACTGTGGGAAAACCACAGTTTATTTATTTGTTTTTATAGTTTAATGTATTTTAATGGCAAACTTACAGAAACAGCACAGAAGACAGACAATGTTAAAAATATGTACTTGTATGAGGACAACTCAGATAAGTAAAGGGAATAGATGAATGTACTATGTGATCAAAATGCTACAAATGCCATGTAGTTGCATCAATAAGAAATTTACCTGTTTAAAAAAAATCTAAATGCTGGCATTGTCCAGAAAAATTTAACAGGTTTATTTACAATTGTTATAAAGTTGAATTGTTGAGAGTTGTTCACTGAAACATTTTGACTTGCATTCATGCTGTACATGCCTGCATTTATATTCAAAATTCACACAGAAATTAAAGTGGGAAAACTGCCAGCATCTGATTTCGGCCACCTATTTTTCCAGTTGCAATCATATACTTAACTACCTTTTGATCCTGGGGGTAGGGGAAGAGGAATCTAATGTTTAGAACTATTAATAACAGGAAGAAGAGAATTTTTTTTTTTGAAAAGAAATGTTTCCAATTGTAGTGGAGTCTTAAGCACGTTCTCCAGGAACGCGGAGTGCTAGCTCAATGTCTTTTGGCATACAATTATGCCATGTTTGGCATGGATAGTGCACAGGTTGGTGTCTTCAAAAAGGCCACCAGATAGGCCTCACTTGCTTTGCTCTTGCAAAGCAGCAATAACTGAGCTCTGGAAGCGCAGATCTGTCTCAAAGTACTGAGCAACTTCTCATACCAGATGCTGGAAAGGAAGTTTGCAAATCAGAAGTTCAGTGGATTTCTGATAAAGTCTTTATTTCACGGAGTGCCACAGTATCAGGCCTGGAGTGATGAGGTTTCTTCACCCCTCCGGTAGAGGGCGCACTCTTGCAAGCGGCTTTTGTAGCCAGTTGCTTCCTGGGTGCTTTACCATTGGTGGATTTGCGGGCAGTCTGCTTTGTATGAGCCATTGTATAAAGACCTCCTTACTGACACCCCTTCTTCGAATGGAACTTGGCGAGCTAGAGGCTGTGCTGGAGTTAGACGTTAATCATGTTTTTTCATTTGTGTGTAGTGAACCATCTTTACATCCCCAGGACAAAAAACACTTCATCTTGAAGTATTACCAATCCAATATGCTGTTAATTTGGTTTGCTAGTATTTCGTTGAGGGTTTTTGAAGCGATATTGATTCATAAAGAATATGTGTACTAGGCTATAGCTTTCTATTTAATTTGTGTCTTTTTCTGGCTTTGGTATCAAGGTGATATTAGGTTCATAGGTTGAGTTAGCAAGGATTACCTTCATCCTGATGTTATGAGACACTTTTAGTAGAATACATCCCAGTTTATCTTTAAATCTGGCAGCATTTGGCTGTAATTCTGCCTGGTCCAGGACTATTTTTGATTCAGAGATTTTTTTACTACTGTTTCAATCTCACTACTCCTTATTGGTCTGTTTAGGATTTCTATTTTTTCATGATTCAAACTTGGGAAGTCATGTGTTCCTAAAACTTTATCCATTTCCTTCAGACTTTCTAGTTTGTTTGTATAGAGGTTTTCATAGCAGGCATGGATGATAATTCATATTTCAGGGTCAGCAGTGTTAATGTTTCCTTTTAATTCCTGATTGAGCATATTTGAGTCTTTTATCTTCTAGTTCTACTTAATCTATCTGGTGGTCTATTTTTTTTTTTATCTTTTCAAAGAACCTACTTTTTGTTTTGCTGATTGTGTGCGTATCTGTGTGGTTTGACTTTTTCCATTTTGTTTAGTTCTATTCTTAACTTTACTATTTCTTCTTCTAGCTTTAGGTTTGATTTGTTCTTTTTCTGCTCCCTTGAAGTGTATCATTAGGTTGTTAATTTTTAATCTTTCTGTCTTTTTGATGTAAGGATTTAAGGTTATGAATTTCTTGCTCAGCACTGCTTTTACTGTATCTCATAGTTTTTTTGTATGTTTGTTTTTGAGACAGAGTGTCACTTTGTCACCCTCAGTAGAGTGCTGTGACATCACAGCTCACAGCAACCTCCAAATCCTGGGCTTAGGTGATTCTCTTGCCTCAGCTTCTGAGTAGCTGGGACTACAGGCACTGGCCACAACGCCTGGCTATTTTTTTGTTGCAGTTTGGCTGGGGCTGGGTTCAAACCCACCACCCTTGGTATATGGGCCCGGCATCCTACTCACTGAGCCACAGGTGCCCCACTATCTCATAGATTATGGATGCTTGTGTCCTTTTTGTCTTTAATCTAAAATAATTTTTAATTACCATATCAATTTCATCATTTATCCAATAATTATTCAACAGGAGGTTGTTAATTCTCATGATTTTTTGTAGATTTGAGAGTTCTTAGTGTTGGTTTCTAGATTTGTTCTACCATCTGAGACGATATAAGACATGATTCCTGTTTTTCTGAATTTTCTGAGACTTTTTTTTTTGGGGGGGGTGCCTAAACTTTGATCTGTCTTAGAAAATGTTCCAGGTGCTGATGGGAATATATAGTTTGCAATTTTTAGGTAAAATAGTCTCTAAATGTCTGTATGATTCATTTATTCTAGAGTCTCATTAGGGTCCAATGTTTCTTTTATATTTTCACTGGTGACCCATCCAGTTCTGTTAGTGGAATGTTAAAGTAGCAGCTACTATGGTGCTGCTGTAATGTAGTTTCTTAGATTCAGTATAATTTGTTTAGCTAACCTAGGAGCTACTATAGTAGGTGCATATACATTTAGGGACGTTATATCCTCTTTGTGAATTGCTCCCTTTTAAATTATATGATGACCACCTTTTTGTGTTTTAACTATTGTTAATCTAAAGTCTATTTTATTTAATACATGACATCTGCAAATAACAACTCCTGCTTGCTTTTGGTTTCTATTCACATGGAATTTTTTTTCACCCATTTTCCTTGCATGTTTGAGAATCCTTGTAATTTACATGGTTTCTTGGAGACATAATATACCAAGTTGTATTTTTTCATCCATTCAACCAGTGTTTTTCTTTAAAGTAGAGAATTAAGATTGTCTATATTCAAGGTTAGTATTGATTCTAACAATAGAATCCATCATTCTCTTTATCATGTTGAATCATACTTAGTTACTTTGTTTTCCCTTGAGTTACTGTTGTATAAAAATTGTGAATTGTAAATTGCTGATGTGTTTACACTGGTGGTATGGATCATTCTGCTCCATGCATAGAGCACCTTTTATATATTTCCTGTAGGGCAGGTCTAGTGGTGACAAATTCCTTTAGTGTTTGCTTAACTGGGAAAGACTTTTTATGTCTTCTTAATTTATAAAAATTAATTTTTCAGGGTATAAAATTCTTGTCTGCCTAAAAATGGTATTCCTTCAATTCTTCTGTCTTGTAAGATCTCTATCTACTAAGACATCTGCTATTAATCTGATGAATTTTCCTGTGTATGTAACTTGTTCTTACAACTCTCTGCTTGTGGATTTTTTTTCCTTTGGTTCTACTTTGCCCAGACTTATAACTACATGTATTGGTGATGCCTATTTTCTATGAATCTTCCAGGTGTTCCATGACTATTTTGTATCTGCATATCTAAATCTCTAGCAATACCAAAGAAGTTTTCCTTTATTATTCCTTAAAATAGGTTTTCTATGCTTTTTTTTCATCTTCTCATTTATAGATAACTATGATTCTTATATTAGCTCACTTTGCATGGATCTAGACTTCTCTGATTATTCACTTTCTACTTTTTGACTGAAAATCTATCTTAAAACTCTGAAATTCTTTATTTGACTTGTTCTACATTGTTTTTAAAACTTTCGCTGTGTTTTGAAATTCTATAAATGGTTCTCTCATTTCTTTAAATTCTTCAATATCGTCAATATTTTTTCTTATATTATCTGTCCTGTAAGGAATTTTTCATTAATGTCTTAATTTTTTTTCTTTTGGTTTCTTTATGTTGGTTTTCTATCTTCTCCTCAATCCCATTAATTTTACTTACCATGCATAATCTGAGTTGTATATCTGTAATTTCCCTAATTTCCTTTTGGTTGGAGTTTATTACTGGACAGCTACCGTGATCCTTTGGATGTGCTGAGAGAGACTGTTTGTTTGTTTGGCCAGGATTCTGATGCTGCTGCTTCTCATTTGGGACCTCCTCTCTCAGTTTCAAACAGATAGCTGATATGATACATCTACTCTCCTGTGCTGAGACCTCTGTTTCTCCATGAAAATAAGGATGTGACCCTGGATGGCATGTTTGAGTCTTATTCCAGAACCTTAACCTAACAAGAGAGAGGCAGATGCTCTGAGCCTTTAAAACTATAGTTCTACTCCACCTTCCCCTTTCCCTTTTGGCTGTTGCAGGGCTCCTACAGCATGGTGGGTGGCCCATAGTGCAAGGCACATGCAAAAAGCAGGGCTGGTCTGTGGGGTGGGGTGTATGTGTGGGCCAGGGCAGCCTGAAGGGTCAGGCATGTAGACAGGAGTCCACCACATACATGGAGCAGAGAAGGTCCACTGGATGGAGAAGGCTTCCAGGATAGAGTAAGCTCATAGGGCGGGGAACCTGCATGGGAGGGTGTGGATCTTAGCAGGCAGCATGCCCAGGTCCAAAGGCAGCAGTCATGATGGCTTTCACCCTGGTTGGGGCTTCTTAGGTGGCAACATAGGTGGTCCTGCCACTCTTACAATGGGCAGTGGGTACTGAGGACTAGAGGTTCATGCTGTGCCCAGGTCCCATAGGTGGTGTGGCTATGTGGGGTCACCGAAGCCACAGCAGTGTTCCCAGGCTGTAGTCTCCTACCCAGCCCAGGTCCCCTGGTAGGTGGAGTTGCCCAGTATCTGCTGAAGAGATTCCTGCAAGCATCAGAGCTTGCCACTCTCTCCACACTTGATAAGGACAAGGAGTAGGTAGCAGTTACAGGTCTGAACCTTAGGTAGATGTAGCCTTCTGGAACTGGATATCACAAGGCTCCAGCTGCAGTGCCCAAGACTTGCAAGCCAACTGTGTCTTCTCCCTCTCTAGATTAATGCAGCTGTGTAGCCTCCAGGTAGGACTCTGTATCAGTACAAAGGCCTGCTGCAATGGAGGTGCCCACCACTCCAGTTTCACTGGCTTCAGGGGAAGGATGAAGGCCCAGTGTTCTCTTCTGTATCGCTTCTCCATGGGTTGGCTTCTTCCCCAAGTAGCTCCAATCCCACTGTGGAGGTCACCATACTTCTCTCTTCCTTACTCTACCTTCTGTGGATTGATTCCTAAATCTCTTTATTAGATGACTGATTAGAAGGTGAATATCTGTTGTGCCACTTTTCATCCTAGAGAGCTGCGTTGTGCAGGCTGCTTCTGGTGCGCCATCTTGGCCCTCCTCTCATAGCTAACATGTATGTCAATGGTTGACATTAAAAGTGTTTTAGTCTTCATTAAGAAGTTTGATAATTTTTGTGACCAGAGTTATGCCTTAGTAACTTAATTCAGTAAAATTGCATTCTTATATGTCCTTTCACTTAATGGCACAGCTTCTGAGAACCTACCAATGAAATGAGGATTTACTACTGTACTTCAATGTGGTTCAGGTTACTTATCTATAAAATGGGGTAAAAATAACAACATGGACTTCAGACACTTAGAGTGAAAAATAATTAAAGTTCAGGAAAGTACCTGGCACATTGTAAACATTTAGTAAGTACTAAACTTTCTAATATTTGATCTATATAATAAGACTTATACCTTCATTACTCAGCCAAAAATTGCTAAGTAAAATCAATATCCATCCTTTGCTATTTTTCATTGCCTTTGAACCACGTTAGACAATGTTGAACACTCTTCTCCTTGCAGAATTATCTTTTTCCCTCTGGCTTTCTTACAATAGCTCTGTCCCAGTTTCTTCCATCCCTCACCACCCCATTCTCTATGGGAGGCTCATGTATTTATGATGCTATGTGGTTTATTTTAAAAATATATCTTTTTCTAAATGTTCTCCAACTTTATCTTATTTGTCACATTTCTTTTCTTCTTCTTTTTTTATAGGTAATTATACATAGAATATTCTATGATTTCATATGCAAACACAAATAGGCACAGGCTGCTGGGCCAGAAAATCCATATTTGCATTTCTTTTATGCTTAGTTGTCATGGTCTACATGCTGAATATTCCCAAATCCCTATTCAGACTCCAGACTAGTTTTCTTACCTTTATAGCTATTTATCTATCTCCCTGGATGACTTTTGAGTTTAGATTTATATTAGGAAGTTAAGAAATGAGAGAGTCGCTTATCTCCATACTCAGTCATATCTTTCAGTATGACAGATTTCACCGTCCAAAAAACTAAAACTCATTCTTTCCAGGCATTTGAAACCTCAAATCCTAGAAATTGCCTACCTCTGCTGACATTATTATTTCTTAAATGTATTTGTATTCATAAACATCCGTCCATTTGTATGACCAACTCCTGAGCACAGACCTGGCCTGTGCTGGTGTTGATGTCTGCAGAATACTCCCTAACTTGTCTTCTGAACTCAAGTCTTTCCATCTTCCTCCCTCTAACACAGCATTTAGCTAGAAAAGAAGTTTCATGTGTAAATCAACTTTAAATGTGCTTAAAATAGGATTCACACTCTCTGAAGAATAAAGTCCACAGCCTAGCCCTTGATGTAATTTATGATGCAAGCATACTTGATTTTGTGCTATCATTATACACACATACACATCCCACAGGATGTCATAAAAGTATATACACATTTTAAGGAAAATACTGTATTAAAATTCTAACACTCAGTATGTAGATAACATTTGTTATCTTGTATATCTTCTATCACTTACAACTGCAGAAGTCAAATGTGCCTTGAATATTATAATTTTAGACAGTTTGTCTATTCTTAAAATGTGTATAAATTTTGGGCGGCACCTGTGGCTCAAGGAGTAGGGTGCCGGCCCCATATACTGGGGTGGTGGGTTCAAGCCCGGCCCCAGCCAAAACTGCAATTAAAAAAAATGTGTATACATTTTTTGGCATCCTCTGTGTAGATAGATAAATTGATTAATTGACTGATTTGAATTTATGTTTATACCTTTTTCATACATTATCCATTCAGTTCTCACATTGCGCCACTCTCATGTTTTTTTCCTCTTTTGCATTGATTTGAAGTTTCCTGGCATAGCCTATCAAGTCCTAAGCAATATTAGACTGAGCAAAATTGTTTTGTAGTTAGTCTCCAGTCTCATAATTTATAAAATATATTTGACCAGAAATCTTAACTCTGATATCAATCCCTTAGATTTCCCCCTATGTTTTCATACACCTTTGTGCCAGTTCACAAATAGTATTTCTACACAGAATTTCTTTTCACTTTAAATATTTTGTTTACCTCAGACATTGTAAATATTACCATACTTTTAGGATATTTAAGTTGATTATTCTAGGGCAGTAGAATGCTAGCATTTTGTTAGTTAAGTATCCCGCTACTTGAAATCTTCTGTAATATCAAATTCATTTTGTTGCTTATATTGTTTCCTATAAATATGTTCTTATCATTAGCATACAATTATTTATATCTCTTTTCTTCTAATCATTTAATCTTATCCATGTTTTTTTTTTCCCAGTGCTATTGAGACACAATTGGCATGTAATATAATCCATGCATTAAAAGTGTGTGTTTTGATGAGTTTTGGTAAATATCTGCATTAAATAAAACCATCACAATGTATGCAGATTCCCATCACATCAAGAAAAGTTTGCTACCACACATCAGTGCCCTTGTGTGGTCTAAGGGAAGTCATTGATCTGCTTTCTGTAATAATACCTTTGCCTTTTCTAGAATTGTATGGAGGAAGAATTTTATAAGATATAGTGTCTAGGCTTGGCGCCTGTGGCTCAATCGGCTAAGGCGCCAGCCACATACACCTAAGGTGGCGGGTTTGAATCCCCAGCCCGGGCCCACCAAACAACAATGATGGCTGCAACCAAAAAACGGCCGGGCGTTGTGGCAGGCGCCTGTGGTCCCAGCTACTTGGGAGGCGGAGGCAGGAGACTCGCTTGAGCCCAGGAGTTGGAGGTTGCTATGAGCTGTGATGCCATGGC
>CAUYQV010155920.1:0-33876 GCA_963574575.1 Galagoides demidoff | reverse complement strand
TCAAGCTATCCCCCTGGGTAGCGTGCCATGGCATCACAGCTCATAGCAACCTCCAACTCCTGGGCTCAAGCGAGTCTCCTGCCTCAGCCTCCCAAGTAGCTGGGACCACAGGCGCCCGCCACAATGCCCGGCCATTTTTTTTTTTTTTTTTTTTTGGTTGCAGCCACCGTTGTTGTTTGGCGGGTGTGGGCTGGGGATTTGAACCTGCCACCTTAGGTGTATGTGGCTGGCGCCTTAGCCGATTGAGCCACAGACACCGAGCCCAAAAAAGGAATTCTTAAGATACTACCACTAAAGGCTTGGTGCTGTAGTTCAGTGAGTAGGGCACCAGTCACATGCACCGAGGCTGGCGGGTTTGAATCCGGCCTGGTCCTGCTGGACAACAATGGAAACTCTAACCAAAAAATAGCCGGTGTTGTGGCAACTGCCTATAGTCCCAGCTCCTCAGGAGGCTGAGGCAAGAGAATCGCTTGGGCCTAGGAGTTTGAGATTGCTGTGAGCTGTGACATCACAGCATTCTACCTAGGGTGACATAGTGAGCCTCTTTGTCTCAAAAAAAAAAAAAAAAAAGATACTACTACTAAAAAAAATACTTTCGAGTGTTGCTTAAGTAAATTTTAGTCATGTGACAATTCGTTTAGGCAGAATTTTATATATAGTATTTTACATTAAAACATTAAAAAAAAACAGAGTTCCAGGGACAGGTGTGGTGCTTCATGCCTGTAATCCTAGCACTCTGGGAGGCTGAGGCCAAGAGGATTGCTTGAGCTCAGTTTTGAAACCTTGTCTCTGCTAAAAATAGAAAAATTAGCCAGCCGTTGTGAGGGGCACCTGTAGTCCCAGCTACTAGGGGGACTGAGGCAGGAGGATGGCCTGAACCCAGGACTTTGAGGTTGTTCTGAGTTAGGCTGATGGTATGGCATGCTATCTAGTCTGGGCAACAGAGTGAGACTTTATCTTCAAAAAGAAAAAAAATTGAGTTCTAGACCAGGCACTGTAATGATTCTAGGCGCATGCCTATAATCCTAGCACTTTAGGAAGATTGCTTGAGGCCAGTAGTTTCAGACCAGTTTGGACAACATAGAGCATTCCCTGTATCTACAAAAAATAAGGAAAGTTAGCTGAGTATGGTGGCACATGCTATGTAGTCGAACTATTCTGGAGGCTGAGGGAGGAGGATTGCTTGAGCCCTGGGATTTGGAGGCTGCAGTGAGCTATGATTGTATCACTACATTCCAGCCTGGTTTATTTAAAAAAAAAAAAAATTCTTTTTGTGTTAGCTGCTGGGCCAGGTACCTTTGTATATATTAAATTCATCCATCAAACGAGCTCAGATTTAAGTGATTAGCAAATTGACATTTTCAAATTGATAAGTTTTTCAGCTACATATACTGTATTGGGACTTAGTCTGTCCAAATTCCTCAAATTTAGTGCGTTCATAATTTAGCATCTTTCATAAGAAAGCTGGCTCCTCTCTGCATTTGCCACTAAGGTGAAGCTACAACTACATTCAGATCTCAGGCTGGCAGCTGTGAGCTACAGCTGTCTTGCATCTTCATTCATGTGATTGTTTTGTAAATACGGAGTGCCTATGATGTGCCAGGAATGCATCAGTGAACAAAGCAGAGAATCCCTGCCCTTGTATCACTATGAGCTTGCATTATTATAGGAGAAAGGTAGTAAACCAGGTAAGAGTGAAGTAAAATAGGTAGTTAGTATGTGGCATGGTGGGAATGTAAGACTATATAGTTAATAAATAAAATTGTCCCAGAAGGCCTTAATGAGAGGGAGACATTGGAGAATATGTGCTTTGTTTAAATTTCGAAATTAAGAGATTGATTTAGATGTCTAGTTTTTTGATTTCTGATAAAAATGTTTTGGCTCAGCGCCTGTAGCACAGCGGCTAGGGTGCCAGCCACATACACCAGAGCTAGTGAGTTCCAACCCAGCCCGAGCCTGCCAAACAATGACAACTACAACCAAAAAATGGCCAGGCCTTGTGGTGGGCACCTAGTCCCAGGGAGGCTAAGGCAAGAGATTGCTTAAGCCTAAGAGTTTGAGGTTGCTGTGAGCTGTGATGCCATGGTACATACCAAGGGTCACATAGTGAGACTGTCTCAAAACAACAACAACATGTTCCACCAACACTAGAGGTTTCTACTGGCTGTGCCTTGTCTAGTCAGTTGCAAAGGTCTATGAAGTCTTCATTTAGTTCCTCCCATCATTTCTGACTATTTTTTTGAGACAGAGTCTCATGTTGTTGCCCTTGGTAGAATGCTGTGGCATCATAAATCACAGCAACCTCAAACTTTTGGGCTAAGCAATTCTCTTGCCTCAGCCTCTCAAGTAGCTGGGACTACAGGCACCTCACAGAACTCCTAGCTGTTTTTAGAGACAGGGTCTCCTTCTTGCTTAGGCTGGTCTTGAACCCATGAGCTCAAACAATTCACCCATCTCGGCCTCTCAGAGTGCTAGGATTACAGGCATGAGCCACCTCGCCCAGCCATTTCTGACTATTTTAGTTAAGGCCTTGGTCATTTCTGCTCTTTTGCTTTAACTGTTTATTCCTACCTTCAGCCAATTCTATACATGACACCTGCTTTATCTTTGACACCTGCTTTATCTTTGTAAAGCACAGTTATATGCACTGTACATGGAAATACTGTGTCACTGTTCACCAGATAAAATTCATATTTGAGGACCCTCCATTAATCTGCTCTTGGCCCACTTCCTAATATTTCCTGGGGCCTATTAATCAAAATTAAAATGTATTGTACTCTATTCCCTGGACCTCTTCTATGCTGAGTCTTTGCTTTAAATGCCTTCTCCCACTTCTACATGTCTAAATCACACTGTTTTTAAGGCAGTATGTAAACCCTCATCACTTTCCCTTCCTTTAGGCTAGAAGACTCTCTTCCTACTCTAAACTCTCTTAGCACTTTCTGCAAACTCTTCATATTTACTTTTTTTTTGTTTCTTTGAGACAGGATCTCACTAGCTAGAGTGCAATGGTATCATTACAGCTCCTTGCAGCCTCAAACTGCTGGGCTTCACTAATGCTCCTTTCTCAGCCTCCCAAGTAACTGTAACTACAGATGTGCACACCACTGTGCCCAGTTAATTTTTCTGTTTTTTTGTAGAGACAGGTCTCATTCTTGCTCAGGCTGTTTCAACCAATCCTCCTGCTTTAGCCTCTCAAAGTGCTAGGATTACAGCCCTGAGCCACTTCACCCAGCCTGCATTTACTTCCTGATGAACTAATCTCTTGTTCCCTTGCTGGACTTTAAGCTTCTTGGTGGTGGCTCTGTCTTAAGAGTAGTGTTTTTTGTTTGTTTGTTTGTTTTTTTGCCTTATACCATTTATGTACAGAATATTAAATAAGCAAACTCTAGTTAGAAATAGCCTCTTTGATCTTTTGCGAACTTAATAGGTCTACACTATTCTCTATAGCTCAGCTTAACAGATTCCTATTAATATCTGTGGAAAACTTAAAAATAGTTTTGGGGGATACAGGGAACAAAGCTGCTTAAGCTCAGAAGATAATGACAGGTGCATTGTTTTGTTGATTGCCTTTGACATTGTATTATTGCCTCTCCCAACTGAGAAAAATGAATATAAATATCTTCTTTATATATATGGATTTTATCACTGGTACAAGCCTTTTCCTCTCCTCTTATTGCCGTTCATCCTTTCCTTTATTTTCTATAGAGCTTTTATTTATGCTATTTATATTTCTCCTTTGATTAAAAAGCTTCCCACTCCTAATTTGAAGTTAAAACCTTTTTTTTTTTAATTGAATGGTAACTATGTACATTAATGCACTTCTGGGGTACAGTGTGGGTTTTCACATGCAATCTGAAATACTTCCATCAAACTGATCAACACAGCCTTCATGTCATTTTCTCAGTTATTGTTTTAAAACGTTCTGATTCTACTCTTAGAGAGATTCACTTGTACCCCTGTAAGATAAACCTCAGAAATGGTCCCTCCAATCCTCCTCCCTCCACCCATTGCCCCCCTCTCTTCTCCCTTCCCCCAAAATTAAATTTCTTATAACCAGGAGCCTTTCTAACTTTTTAAAATTTTTTTTTGAGACAGAATCTCATTTTGTTGCCCTCAGTAGAGCCATATGACATCATAGCTCACAGCAACCTCAAACTCTTGGGCTCAGGAGATTTTCTTGCCTCAGCCTCCCGAGTGGCTGGGACAACAGGCACCTGCCACAATGCCTGGCTGTTTTTAGAGGCAGGGTCTGGCACTGGCTCAGGGTGGTCTGAAACCTGTGAGCTCAGATAATCCACCCACCTCAGCCTCTACCTCTCAGAGTGCTAGGATTACAGGCATGAGCCCCCACCCCTGGCCAACAGGAGCCTTTCTATTGGATGTGACTATTTTTTATTAACTTATTTAAACAAAGGCACATCCTAGTTGTTATGTTGCCCAGAGGCTATTGTCAGGGTGTCTGAACACAAGCTCTTCTTTGGTCCTGGTAGTTGAATTTTTCACGGACATCCTTATGAAGCTACTTAAATTTGATACCTTTAGAATGTTAGCTGTTTTCCGAAATTGGCAGAATAATTTTTTCTTTCATTGTAACTAATGTCTTTGTTAAATGATGGATCACATGCTATTTTTTTCTTTCTTAGACTGTTACACCTCCAGAAAATTATGGATCATTCCAAAAACTCTTAAATTTCATTTCATAAATTCTTTCATTATGTTTTTAATTTTGCTTTCGATTTCAGCTTGCTTTCACTCACCTTAGTTTGAAATTTTTGTTTTTTGTTTTTTTCTTAATTTTTTTTTCTTTCTTCCTTTAGTGATTCTATTGCCCTTTGCCTTCCAAGTAGCTGGGACTACAGGCGTCCACTATGATGCCCAGGTTTTTTTTTTTTTGGTAGAAATGAGGTCTCACTCTGGCTCACTCTGGCTCATGCAGGTCTCCAACCTCTGAGCTCAGGAAGTCTACCGGCTTCGGCCCCCTACAGTGCTGGGACTACAGGTGTGAACCACCATGCCTAGCCCATTTCATAAATTCTTAGGAGAGCCATAGTAGCTAAATTATTCTGAATCTCTATGCTTATACGAAACAAAACTACTTCTTACTGACTACATTGTGTTTTTAGAACTTTTATTATAGAAAACTTCAAACATAAAAGTATGAAGAATAGTGTTAACAATAAGGCTCCATGCATCTACCACTCAGGTTTAGTAGTTGTCAACTCAGGGCCAATACTATTTGTTCTATACCTCTGTTACTTCTATCCTCATTGGGCTATTTTGAAGCAAATCTTAGATATTTTATTTTACTTTATTTTTTTGAGACAGAGTCTCACTATGTTGCCCTCTGTAGAGTGCTGCAACATCACAGCTCACAGCAACCTCCAGCTCTTGGGCTTAAGCGATTCTCTTTGCCTCAGCCTCCCAAGTAGCTGGGACTACAGGTGCCCACCACAATGCCTAGCTGTTTTTTTGTTGCAGTTACCATTGTTGCTTAGTTGCCCTGGGTTGGGTTCAAATCGGCCACCCTTGGAGCATGTGGCCAGTTCTGTAACCACTGTGCTATGGGCGCCAAGTCAATTTTATTTTACTTTATTATTTTGAGGCAGAGTCTTACTATGTTGCTCTCAGTAGAGTGCTGTGCAACCTCTAACTCTTGGGTTTACGTGATTCTCTTGCCTCAGCCTCCCAAGTAGCTGGGACTAGAGGTGCTCACCACAATGCCTGGCTAATTTTTGTCATAGTTGTCATTGTTTAGCAGGCCTAGGCTGGGTTTGAACCTGCCGGCCCTGGTGTATGCCCTAACCACTTAGCTATGGGGTCTAAGCTATGTCGTGGTCGGCGCCTATAGCTTTCTTCTTTTTGAGACACTCTCACTATGTCACCCTTGGAAGAGTGCCGTGGCATCACAGCTCACAACCTCTAACTCTTGGGCCAAAGCAAGTTTCTTACCTCATCCTCCCAAGTAGCTGGGACTACAGGCACTGACCACAACGCCCAGCTATTTTTTTGTTGTAGTTGTTATTGTTTGTCAGGCCCAGGCTGGGTTCGAACTCGCCAGCCCTGGTGTATGTGGCCGGCACCCCAGCTGCTGAGCTACAGGTGCCAAGCCATTTATTAGTAAATATTATAGGGTATATATCTCTAAAATAAAAGGATTCTTTTTTTTTTTTTGAGACAGAGCCTCAAGCTGTTGCCCTGGGTAGAGTGCCATGGCATCACAGCTCACAGCAACCTCCAACTCCTGGGCTCAAGTGAGTCTCCTGCCTCTGCTTCCCAAGAAGCTGGGACCCGGGCGCCCACCACAATGCCTGGCTATTTTTTTTGGTTGCAGCCATCATTGTTGTTTGGCTGGCCCGGGCTGGATTCGAACCTGCTGCCTTAGGTGTATGTGGCTGGCGCCTTAGCCACTTGAGCCACAGGCGCCGAGCCTACAAGGATTCTTTATAAGCAGTTCCCCAAAGCATTATTTTATTTTGCATATTAGTGGATTAATAAATACACCATTTTTTTAACCAAGAAAACTAGGTATTATAGTAAAGAATTTGTTTTTTTTGTAGTTTTTGGCTGGGGCTGGGTTTCAACCTGCTACCTCCGGCATATGGGAGGTGCCCATAGTCCTTTGAGCCACAGGTACTGCCGGTAAAGTTTGAGTTTTTATACTAGGAAAGTATAATTAATCATAAGGAGAGTTGGAAGCAGACTGGTTTGAACATATTTAAAGAGAAAGCTACACAGCTTGCTTCAGCCTTCTACACAGAAGCATCTTCACGTCTGTCCCTCACTCCCTTGGACACACAGGACAGGGAATGCACTTTTTATTTTATAAACTCATCAGTAAACCTTAGAAAATAATGATGTCTGAATCTCAGGTTCTTACTGTTAGTGGCAATCATGTGTGACATAGGCTTAGCCCTTGGCTCCGTGTATGGAAATTTTAGAACTATATAAAAATCATTCCTAAAATCCTGATAGACACATTTTGCCAAGAATGTCAGTTATCTCTTGACAGTTTGGCCTTCACCTTTAAATATTAGATGGTAAAAAAAGAATAAATATTAGATGGTGTAATCATAATGGCATTCAGAGAAAATAAGGTGGTGGGTGGTTGGCTCTTCAAAAGTGAAATGAACTTGAATTTCTGGGAGTAATTTTTCTACTCAAAATGGTAATACTTCTTAATAGTGAAAGTCTTAAGTGGGTAAAAAGCTGTATTTTCTGAATGAATAACTTAGACCAGAGGTGAGTGAAATGTGATTCATGGGCTTATTTAACAGATTTTTACCACAATGGTGTCTGAGGAGTATTTCATTATTTTCAAGCTTTGAAATGGTAATGAAGGGTACCTTCTGATGAGTTCCCTTCAGTCTAGCAGACTGACAAGCACACCTCAGAAATAGATCATTATTTTTGTCATTTTAACCGGCCTTACTGCCTTCCTTGCCCTTGACTTTGTGGCAGAAAGGAGAAAGAGGAGAAAGGCACTCATGACCTCTACCATAAATATACATGGTAACAGTAGTCAAGTAATTTTATATTTTTTGTGGCAAGTCATTCATTCAGTGGTGATGGAATGGCTTATTTTTAATGCAGTGTTTTTCTTTTGACTCAGTTTTTTTTCCAATTTAGTGTCTGTATCATTCCAAGGCAGCATAAATTTAGCACAGCTTCTCATTTTACCAACTTGGTAGAAGTTTTAAAAGTTGTATTCAGTTTGGGCTCAGTGCTCGTAGCACAGTGGTTATGGTGCCAGCCACATACACCAAGGTGGCAGGTTTGAACCGGCCTAGGCCAGCTAAACAACTACAACAGAAAAATAGCTGGGCGTTGTGGCAGGTGCCTGTAGTCCCAGCTACTTGGGATGCTGAAGCAGGAGAATCGCTTAAGCCCAAGAATTAGAGGTTGCTGTGAGCTGCAATGCCATGGCACTCTACTGGGGGTGACATAGTGAGACTCTGTCTCAAAAAAAAAAAAGTTGTATTCAGTTTGTAGTTAGGATTTCATCTGAAATGGACTGTAAGAACTCTTTAACTCATGGTATTATGTGTAATAAAGACAAACCCGTTGTATTTGGCACGTAAGCTGTACTAGGGATCATGGGAAAAGAGGAAGCTTGGAAAATCTTTGTAAAATAAATAAATGTAAGCATGGACTAAATCTCAAACCATAAAATAGAAGAAATGCAGTTTTATTGTATCTAGGTAGAGGATAGAAAACATCTCTTCAGGTTTCCAGAAGTGACTTCCATAAGAAAACCCCATAATTTCAAATGATTAATTAAGAATAATTGCTATGTTATATTGATAACAAATTAGTTCTGATTGATAGAGAATGCTGCATCTGTGGATTTTACATTGATTTAACACCTGTTAAACTCATTTATTCCTCTGTGCTTCCCTATTCTTTCATTATCATTGTAAGTTTTAGTTTTGTTTCAGAGGTGGAATATCTTTATCAAGTGAATACTAAATTCACTTGACTTCTGGATATCTCACGTTGAGAAGAGACATACATTGGTGGCACTCTAGTTGGGAGAGAGCACTAGTGGACACTTACAGTACCCTGTTATATAATTGGCTTATAAGCTGTTTAACTAGTTTCCTATTATAAATATTAGATTGTTTCACTTATAAATTTCAAAATTCCAGTAAACTTATTTGCACATGTATCAGAAACTTTTTTAGTAAACTTTATTAAAGAATAACATATATGCAAAAAGTATATTCAAAAAAAGTGTATCAATTCATTCTTTAAAAAAAATTGCTGTGTATTTTTTAATGGGTGACGATACCACAATTTATCCTTTTGCTGTTGATAAACATTTTGGTTGTCTATAATTTTTAGCTGTTATAAATACAGGCAGTTCTTTGAATGAGATAGGTTCTGTAGGTTTGTTCTTAAGTTGAATGTGTGTATCAGTTGGAACAGTACATTTACCTATTACCTGTGATAGCCTGTTTGTAAGTCCTATGTCAGTCACATGTTGGTAACTCAAGGACTTACTTTAATAGCTTCTGTAAGTACCATTTGGATGTTTGTAACTTGGGGACTGCCAGACTGCCTATACTGCTTTGCACTTTTTTTTTTTTTTTTAAGACAGAGCTGTCTTAAAGTTGTCCCCCTTGATAGAGTGCCCTTGCGTCATAGCTCATAGCAACCTCAAACTCTTGGGCTCAAGCAATTCTCTTGCCTCAGCCTCCCAAGTAGCTGGAACTACACATGTCCACCACAATGCCCAGCTATTTTTTAGAGATAGGGTCTCGCTCTTGCTCAGGCTGGTCTTGAACTCATGAGCTCAGTCAATCTACCCACTTAGCCTCCCAAAGTGCTAGGATTACAGGTGTGAGCCATCTTGCCTGGCCTTGCTACGGACATTCTTAACCATGTGTTTTGGTGAATGTAACTATACATACCATATGTGTTGTAGGCATATACCCGGCTATATACATAGGCATAGAGTATGCACATGTGTAGATTTAGTACTGCTAAAGTACTAGTTTTTTAAAGTGGGTGAAACCATATCACACTCCCACCAGCAGTGTCTGGCTATTTTTAAAAAGTAACTTCATAGAAGTAAAATTTGAATAAAAGAGTAAATTCATTTTAAGTTTTGTAGCTCAGTACTAGATTTGTCCTCAGAGGTACTAATTCATACTGCACTGCACGCTCAGTTTTATCCAGCTCTGCTCTTTCATTGCTTTTAGTTTACAGTGAAAAAAAGGAAATCTCATTTTTAAATTTCTTTAATGAATTGGACTTTTTATACCCTAATTTTCATTTCAGTTTTCTTGACTTGGATATCTGGCCTTCGGGTGTTTGATTTTCTTTTTCTTACTGCTTTGTTGTGATAACCCTTATTTTAAAAAATTCACATTATTTTGTTCTAGTTTGTCCTTTTCCCTTTTGTCTCTTGCAGTATAGAAGTTTTAAATGTGTATGTGCTTATATCTGCTAATCTTCTCCTTTGTGGTTTTTGGCCTTGGTGTCATTCTTTTAGAAAGCCTTTCCTTGCCTCAAGATTATTTTTAAAATGTCTGTTTTCTTTGAAGGCTTTATTGTTTGTATGTAATTTTATTTATTATAACTGGACTGGACTTTTTCCTGACACAGGGTGCTTTTTTAGACTTTTAAAACATTTTAAACGTGTTGTACTTCTATTTATTATATTAGCATTAACTTTAGTTTATTTTGTAGGATGTCAGAAAGTGACTATTTGGTCAGGAAGAAGTTTGTGCACCAGAGTAAGCATGTATGTGTCATTCGACTAAGTGAGAATGAAGCCAGTTTTCATGTGTGGATACTATTTGAATACTTTTTGTGTATTTGTTACTAGTTTTCATTTAGAAAAGAATGAGATCAAGTTAGCCTAGACTGAATTATCTTATTTGAATATCTTGGCAAGGCTCTTGAGCAACAGCTTTTCTGACAGTACACCTGGCTTCTTGGAGTCCATTCTGTGACCTCCAGGATACAGACTTAGAGTGCCAAATATTTAATCTCAAACTTAAAATATAATTTACTTTGTATTTAATCATTTTAAAATTTCCTATATCACCTTTTTTTGTATAATAGTATATGTAATTAAAGTATCATGTGTACTGTTGATTGAGAAGTCTACCATAGCTGGTTTTCTTCTTTAATGTTACAGTGGGATTTGGGAGCTTCCCAAATCCCCTACCAATTTAAATTCCTGTCAATAGAGTCTTAGACATCAAAGCCGAAACATAGAATAGATTTTAGACCAGTAGCCTTCTTTTTAATGTGGTATTTATTTATTTTATTGTCACCCTGGTAGAGTGCTATGGTGTCATAGCTCACAGCACCCTCAAATTCTTGGGCTCAAGTGATTCTCTTGCTTCAATTTTCCTGCTTAACTACAGGCGCCTATCCAACACCTGGCTATTTTGTTGTTGTCGTTGTTTAGCAGGCCCAGGCTGAGTTTGAACCCAACAGCCTGGGAGTATGTGGCCAGTGCCCTCACCACTGAGCACAATTTGGTTTTTATAATTAAGTCATAGCACCTTAAAGGGGCAAGAGAACCAGGGGCAGGTAAATTTTTGAGTGGGAGGACACAGAAGAGTTGATCAGAACTTGGAGGCCCTCAGAACCTAGAGACAAGTCTAAGAACATAGTTTTGGGAGGCAAGGAAAGAGTAGGTAAAAATTAATGCCACAGATGAGATTTTTTTAAAAATGTTTTTTGCATTTGGTAGTACTACTTGTAGTGAGACGGTGTATCATTAACTATATTGATTATTCCATATGCCAAGGAGAAAATGTGGGAACTCTCTTTAGTAAATTGATCATTTTAGGAGCATAGTGTTTCCAGTTTAGGAAAACTTGTGTCTTATTGAATATGACTAAAGGGGATATTAGATTTATGTTAAAGAGTCATTGGGATAGATTGAGAAGTACAGAGAGGAGAGAAATTAAAATTAAGTACCCACTGTTCATTTACATATAGGTAAACTGAAGTCTTAATCCTCACAAAATCCTATGAAGTGATGGTGATGTTTTCCCAATTTGCAAAGAGAGAACAAAGGCTCAGAGAGTGAATCTACATTATTTTGTTTATTTTGTCTGTCTAGGCTCAGATACCCAGAAAATGGCAGTCCTGAGATTTGAACAGCAGTCTCTCTGAATCCAAAGCTCACACATATTCTTTTCACAAGAGAGTACATTGCCTCCTAAATTTCCAGAATTATTATGTGTATTTTATCAGTATCATGCCAAATTTTTGGAATTCTTTAGGTGGCATGTCACCAGTAGTTGGGAATGTCATCAGTAGTTCTTCCAGGTACTCTAAATCCTGTGTAATTTCCTTTACCCATCCACCTTAGCATTGAGAGTAAGCATGAGGTTACGATCCTGGGAGGACTCAATGAATTCGTAGTGAAGTTCTATGGACCACAAGGAAGTAAGTACATGTGTTGGTATGTGTTCTTCTATTACAATTTTTTTTCTTTATTCCTAAATAGAATATCAGCAACAGATGGTGACAGTGAAGAAATGTCTTTTCAGGATAACTTTATATATAGTTGTTCCTTAGTATTTCCGGGGAATTGGTTTCAGGACAACTTCTACTCCCTTGGACCACTACCAAAATCCAAGGGATGCTCAAAGTCCCTTATATGAAGTGATGTAGTATTTGCAAAGAATCTATACACATCCCTTTGTATACTTTAAGTAATTTCTAGATTGTTTATTATACCTAATACAACGAAAATGCTATATAACTAGTTGTTGTACCATTTTTAAAAATTTATGTATTTTATTGCATTGTTAGTTTTTTATTTTGTGCTTTTTTCCTGAGCATTTTTGATCCATGGTTGGTTAAATCCAAAGATGTTGAACAGTGGATATGGAGGGCCGACTGAACTTTTATGTCTGTATGTGACAATATTACACATGAGTAGTGAATTCTGAGTTTTGCTTTGGTTGACCATGTGGATGATTTCTGGGAAATGATTTTTGGTTTTGTTTAGAGGTAGGTAAGGGGTTGACTGAGGTAGGACAGAAAGGAAGATGGCTTAGTACTTACCAAATAATTGAATAGTGTTTACTTGAATACTTCAAAGATTCAAGTAAATTGGGGGATAGAATGAATCTTTGAATATTTTCTAACTCTGGATCTTTTCAAGAAAATAATGTTAATCTGAACGTAGGGTACACTCGTCACACAATAGATCCTTGACTTTTGAAACAATTAATTTGACATGTTTTCAGAAGAGGTTAGAGTTTAATGTTTAACTTACATTCAGGCTTATTTTCTAATTTGAGGACACAGTTCTGTTGTTAACATTTTTGCTTTTATTTCAGCACCATATGAAGGCGGAGTATGGAAAGTTAGAGTGGATCTTCCTGATAAATACCCTTTCAAATCTCCTTCTATAGGTATGTGACTACTTGGTTTCTCTCCTTAATCTAAGGGCAAAAGAAAATCATACATTTTGTGGGAGATAATTCCAAAAACAACTACTTAATTGAATTTTTCCTGTTTTCACTTTGGCTACTTAGTGACTTTTGGGGGGGGACCTTCCATAGTATGATAGAAGACATTTAAACATACACTTTGCATAATAACAATGACCATTACTTTAGATTTTTTTCTCAGTGTCAGATTTGATCAGTTTTAAGACTCACTCTCCATTTACGCTTTTAGCAGGAAAGTCAGTCTCATTTTGAATGCCAGATTGTTGGAATGAATATTATATATTATCCTAATTCTGTCATTTAAAAATACTCCTAGATTAGCTCAGTGCCTATAGCTCAGCAGCGAAGGTGCCAGCCATATACACTAGAGCTGGCAGGTTCAAACCCAGCCCATGCCTGCCAAACAACAATGACAACTACAACCTAAAAAATAGCTGGGTATTGTGGCAGGTGCCTATAGTCCCAGCTACTTGAGAGGCTGAGGCAGGAGAGTTGCTTAAGCCCAAGAGTTTGAGGTTGCTGTGAGCTGTGATGGCATTCTACCGAGGTTGACATAGTGGGACCCTGTCTAAAAAAAAAGATCCTTCTAGGTCTTGCTTTACTTTTCTTCATTATAACTCTGGGTACATCACAATGAAATGACCCTTTCTGTTCTTCCTACCACCATTTTTTTTAACTCTCTCAACCTATGGTCTTCAGTCCCTGGCTGCAGCCCATTGTGGTCTGTGGCCTGTTAGGAACCAGGCTGTACACAGCCTTACTCCCTGAGCTTTGCCTCCCATTGCATATCCTCACCCTGCCCCTGATTGGTGAGGAAGAAAAATTGTCTTCCATGAAACTGATCCCCGGTGCCAAAAAGGTCGGGGCCACTGTTGTAAACAGCAAAACAAAGAATAGAAACTTCAGTGAGGTTGTATAAAGATACTTTTTCCTCACTTTCATCTTCCTTTTGCCTCAACTGGTGATGTTATTAACCTGTCACCCTCCATGAAGACACTCAAAGATAATTTAGGTATTTTAACATCAGGTACTCTAGAGGTATATCTGGTTGAAGGGTTGATACCTTTAAGTATTTTGAGATTATAGAATGGTGGTCATTTAGTTAACTTAGGCCAACTTTTTTTTTTTTTTAAGAAACAGTCTCACTTTGTCGCCCTTGGTAGAGTGCTGTGGCGTCACAGCTCACAGCAACCTCCAGCTCTTGGGCTTAGGCGATTCTCTCGCCTAAGCCTCCCGAGTAGCTGGGACTACAGGCGCCCGCCACAACGCCTGACTATTTTTTTGTTGCAGTTTGGCCGGGGCCAGGTTTAAACCCACCACCCTTGGCATATGGGGCTGGCTCCCTACTCACTGAGCCATAGGCGCCATCCAACTTAAGCCAGTATTTTTTACTTTATTTATTACTTTAAAATGCTATAAAATGTTGACCAATTTTAAGTAAGAACCATAAAATAAAATGAGAATGTTTTGAGGATCTCTGACAGAGTGAGCTTCATGTTCAGAATTGCTAATACTCAAACATCTTACTACTACTTACTGTGCACTGTCTTCAGAACTAATACCCAATGACCTGGAATTTAGACTACTTCTCATCACATCACCACTCTCAATAAAAAGATTTTTAAAAGTGGTAGACCAAAATATTCTGAGCTTTATTCTTTGATTGTAGGCCCTCACATTTGTATGTAATACAAAGAAGCCAAAGAAGTCAGGATAGTCACAAAATCTCCATCAATGCAGCCTCTCCCCCAATGTCAAGTCTTCATATGCTTCAGAGTTTTATTTTCTGAAAATACTTAGAGAAGTTGGGCATGGTGGTACACATCTATAGCCCCAGCTAAGCTATACGGGAGTCTGAGTCAGGAAGATCACTTGAACCCAGGAGCTTGAGACTATAGTGAGGTATTATTACACCACTATACTCTAGCTTGGGTAATACAATAAGACCCTGTCTTCCTGGCTTTCTCTCTTTTTTTTTTTTGGAGACAGAGTTTTGCTTTGTTGCCCTTGGTAGAGTGCCATGGCATCATAGCTCATAGCAACCTCAAACTCTTGGGGTTAAACGATTCTCTTGCCTCAACCTCCCTAGTAGCTGGAACTACAGGCACTTTTTAGAGACCAAGTCTTGCTCTAGCTCAGGCTGGTCTCAAACTTGTGAGCTCAGGCAGTCCACCTACCTTGGCCTCCCAGAGTGCTGGGATTATAAGTGTGAGCCACTGTGCCCAGCCTGGGTTTTTTTTTTTTTTTTTTCTTAAATGCTGCCAAGCATTATAGTTCCTTCTTAAGATGGAAATGTTAGTTTATCTTTTCAAGGATAAACTGGTCATTTCCTTGAGGTCCCTTAGGTAAGTTTTCTAAACCTGGTAATTAAGAAGATACTTAAGGATAATTGGATCAGAAATGTCTTCCTTACTATAAGGCCGTCTACATTTTACGGTTATGAGTGGTAGTCTGGGATGGGCACTGTAAGGTATCAAGTCTTTGAGATGGTCCTCGAGCACATCAGACCTAACACCTATACAGTTGGAGTGACAGCCCTTTCCCAGGCACCATTCCACTATAGCAGGATGTAGTCTCACCCATTTTGAGAGGGCTTTTCTGTCATGTGATGGTTCCCTGTTCCCAGTTCATTTCATCCTCATAGTTTCTAACCAGGTGGGGTTCAAGGACATGTGAAAATAAACCCTAACCTCCTCCCTCTGCCCCCATTGATATGTGATTGTTATTAACTTTGGGATGTTTCTTTTCTAGTCTGCTATTTTCAACTCATATGTAGTTGAATAGTATGATCTTAGAGCTTAAAAGTCAAATGGTATGTCCAAACCATATAGATGCATTCAAATATAGTTCATAAATGCATGTTTAAAGCTAAAAATTGGCATTCTAAGTCAGTTTTGTTACCCGAATACATTCCTACTCAGAAAGGAAATAATAGAGCTTGTTGAAACTGTGAACCAAAATACAATTAGATATACCATAGAAAAGTAGTTATTTCTCAACATAATTTTTAAACATTGTAACTTTCTGAGTAAAAATAAACTTAATTTTTTAGTCTCATATAACCAATAAGCTTTAGACATTGTTTATTAACTGATGACACAAGAAGCCCCTGCATTTTTTTTTTTTTTTTTTGAGACAGAACCTCAAGCTATCCCCCTGGGTAGAGTGCCATGGCATCACAGCTCATAGCAACCTCCAACTCCAGGGCTCAAGCGAGTCTCCTGCCTCCACCTCCCAAGTAGCTGGGACCACAGGCGCCTGCCACAACGCCCAGCCATTTTTTGGTTGCAGCCATCATTGTTGTTTGGCGGGCCCGGGCTGGGGATTTGAATCCACCACCTTAGGTGTATGTGGCTGGCGCCTTAGCCAATTGAGCCACAGGCGCAGAGCCAGTCTTCCTTGTTTTTGTTTTTCATAAAAGACAATGAACTTGGAAATATTGACATTTTCTGATTTAGGGATTTGTTTGGTCATGTAGTTTCTTTTTAGCCATGTGATGACTTTTGATTCCTGACATTTCAATACCTAACAGTTATTTTTTAAATGTATATTCTAAGTAACATGAACACAAAAATTTCCTTTCACTATATGAAAGAACTTGACCTAAATTCAGAGAGTTAGGCTTATGTGAGTCATTATGAAAATTCTTTTTTTTTTTTTTGGCCGGGGCTGGGTTTGAACCCACCACCCCCAGCATATGGGGCCAGCACCCTACCCTTTTGAGCCACAGGCTCTGCCCCATTATGAAAGTTCTAAGATAAACAATATCAAGAAATGTAAAATTCACATGCGCAGAAACAAATGAAGCCTTCCTGGCAACACTAATAAACCAAGCAAGTTGAAACTTGCACAGATGAATTAGAAAAGAAGCTGTTGACTATGGTTTTTGGAAGTGAAATAATGGACCATAACACAGTCTGCCTCAAAATTCGTGCAGTGACTCACATAAGTATAAAAATACACACATAAATAAAAACTTAATCAATGTTTCCCATACGGTGTATCAAATATAATATTTCCTCCTAATGATTTGAAAAATCGAATATAATTTCATCTCATATTCAAAATGGAATTTTTTATTTGATGTTAAGAATAACTCAGCTGATCGAACGTCACATATCTATAAAAATTACTATTAACTTAAATAATTGGCTTTTTTTCATGGACAGCCTATGCCTAATAAAACATTAATCTGTATTTTTAATGAGTGCATGTGCAACTACTGATTTCAATGTCAAAATTTATCAAGAGAATGAGGATTTAATCTCTTCAAACCATTACTGCTGGCCTCATTGAATTTGAGGAACTGGAATATGTTTGTTTGGGGGACAATTCACCTTATCGGGCTCGCAGAAAATAGTTTGTATTAACTACTAGCTATTTCCCTGCCTCCTCAGATCCATTTGACCCTGACATTCCTTTCGTTCCTGGCTCTGTTCAGCAGCCCCACTTTAGAAGGTCTTCCTGACCACGATATCAATCACTTCCATTCTTTTCAATTATCATTGTCCTAGTACTGAACTGATATTATATTTTAAAATAATTTATCTTTTCTCTTTTTTCCTAAAATATATTTTCTATAAAATCAGTAATTTTCATATATTTAGTACATTGCTATATCCCTAGCAATTAGAACCTTATCCAGGTACAGAGTATACTTGGAAATACAGATACCCCCCAACTTAAGAATGGTTCAGCTTATGATATTTAAACTTTTTGATGGCAGGAAAGGAATACACATTCAATAAATTCCTCTTATGATGGTAGTAGCCCCAGAAACTAGCATAAGTCAATAATGCACTTTACACTTCTGCTAGCTTCAACTTACCATGAGTTTACCAAGTGATAAACCCATCACAAGTCAAGGAACATCTGTTTATGAAAAAGAAAAAGGTGGAATGTGTTGTGGATTTGGAGTTAAAAATGGTTAATTAGAGAACTGGGCAGCAAAAAGTTTAGAAAGGTAAAGAAAAGACAAAGGGCATATATTGCATAGCAGAAGTTTCTATTTCACCTTGGGTGTGCCTCTGCTATTCATCATCTCTAGCTCTACAGCATCAATTATTAACACAATTGATCCCCTCTATACCAGATAATTTTTCCTATCCTTCTCCTTTACTATCTCAAATGACTTTTTCTAGTGTATTGAATTTAAGACATAAAATATTCTGATATATGTCCAGTCATGTGAATTATAAATCATAATACTTGCAACTGAATTCCTTTGGAAAGGTTGTGTCCCGCATGTGTCTACCATTTTTGTACTTAAATATGAAAAACAAAGTATTTCATCTGGATTGAGGTTATTTTAAATTAGAAACTAAAACAGGGGCGGCACCTGTGGCTCAGTGGGTAGGGCTCCGGCCCCATATATTGAGGGTGGTGGGTTCAAATCTGGCCTCAGCCAATCTGCAACAACAACAACAACATAGCTGAGCATTGTGGTGGGTGCCTGTAGTCCCAGCTACTAGGGAGGCTGAGGTAAGAGAATAGCATAAGCGTAGGGGCGGGAGGTTGATGTGAGCTGTGATGCCATGGCATGCTACTGAGGGTGATAAAGTGAGGTTCTGTCTCTGAAAAAAAAAAAAAAAGAAATAAAACAGGAAGATAGCCAACTAGTAGCCCCACTCGACAGAGGCTCCTGACCAAAGAGAGAAAAACTGGACAGAATCAGACTCCATGAAACCAAAGGTGGGTAGCTGAGCCAAGAAAGAAGTTCAGCAGGCTGTGACTCCAAGTTAGAGCATTCAAGAAAACAAATTACAGTTAGAGACCTTTGGATCCTCTCTGTTGAGCAGCGTTTGCACTACCTGAGACAATCTCATTGGAATGCACATCTCGGGCTATCCACTTGGACACTCTGAGGTTGACCTTTGCAGTTCTGTAGTGGAAAAGAACTGGATGGTGGGAGCAGGGCACCACGGCTGTCTGTATCTCTCTTAATGATGAATCAGCTTATGATATTTAAAGTTTATGATGGCAGGAAAGGAATACACATTCAGTAAATTCCTCTTATGATGACAGTATCCCCAGAAAATAGCATAAGTCAATAATGCACTTTACATTTATGCTAGCTTTAACTTACCATGAGTAAGTTGAAGATGAGCTGAGATTTAATGTAATACTGTGACTTCTTAGGATAGGGTAGAGGTTGGCTGATTTGACCTTACACAAAAATAAAATGTGTACATATGCCTACCTAAATACATACTTTGAGGAAAATCAATATAGTGTCCCCAACTGTAGTATAAAGAAGAAAAGGAGAAAAATAATTTAAATAAAAGATTTTCTTTTTAATGATAAATACTGGATTGGACCATAAAAGAAATTATAATCAAAATCTCATGTAAGACGGCCAAAGTGAAACCCCCAGGGACCATGGCTCTGTATGAATCTCAAATTCAGCAAATTCAAGCAAGCAAACATCTTAATTGATGACCTAATACATGGTGGTGGGTGGGGTCATGGTAGAGTGGAGAGTGGGAAGGAGGGAGGCTGTGTGGGTCATGGTGTGTGATACACCTCTTGGGGGCAGGACACAATTCTAAGAGGGACTTTACCTAACAAATGCAATCAGTGTAGCCCGGTCCTTTGTACCCTTAATGAATCCCCAACAATAAAATAATAATAATAATAATAATTTAAAAACAAAAGAACCAAAAATCAGGTTTGACCATTATATCAAGAATAGAGGCACTGAGGAGGGCAGGAAAGACAGCCTTTCACTGCTGATGCTACCCTGCTCCATCCTGGCAGGGCCAGACCAGCATGAATGGAGAGAATCTGTGTGTCCAAGGGCGGGAGAGTGAAGTGATGCTGGGACTTTGCACTGAAACCCAGGTCTATGCTGGCACAGGGGAATGCACCGCAGGGCAGAAGTCTGGCAGTGTCCGTGGAAGGAGTATTTAGAATAGCCTGGCCAGAGGAAAAGGCTCTGCCCTGAAGCTTGAGTTCTGGCTAGTCACCTCACCAGCAGACCAAAGTTAGCCTGGGGCCTCCAGCACATTTGTGTGGCTGTCAGGCCACCTCAGCTGCAGTTCCTGTGGCTGTGCTGGCTTAGAGCCACTGGGCAGGGTGCACAGGACCCAGTGAGACACCAGCAGTGGCAGCTAATCCAGTGTCTGTGTCACCCTCTCCCTGCAACTACAGGCTGAGTTGGCTCAGGGAGAGTCTTCCTCCACTCGGGGAAAGGAAAGGGAACAGTTCAGAGGACTTTGTTTTACAACTTGGGTATCGGCTCGGCCCCAGTAAATAAAGTACCAAGCAGACTTGTGAAGCTCCTGAATCCAGGCTTTACATCCTGGATGGCATTTCTGGACCCACCCTGACCCAAAAGGAAACATGCTTCCCTGAAGGGAAGGACCCAGACCTGGGAGGAGTCACTATCTGCTAATGAAAAAGACCTTGGGATTTGAATAAACATTGGAGATAGATGGACAGCAGACCCTAATGGCTTTGGGTGAGATGGGCTAGCTTCAGATGTAACCTGGCACTGATGGTCATGAGGGAGTGCCCACAGTGGTCCTCCCCCAACTCCAGCAGCCCAGCACCCCAAAAGAGGGAAGAGATTGGGAGTCTGTTGCCTGGAAATCTAGGGAATTCTCCTCTCTCTTACCCAAGTCCACTAAGGCAGTACCACCAGGAGTCTATAACTGTCAATAATAGGCTTGAGATACCTCCCAGGCCTTTATGGCTGAAGAGACCAAAGACTTCAATCACAACACTCAATTCCCTTTGAACATCTGGAAAACCTTCTCAAGAAGGACAAAGTCAACAAAGCCAAGACTGCTAAGATTGAAATAAATACCCACTCGTCAATGCCCAGCTACCAGTGAACGTCCATAAACATCAAGGGTGTCCAGGAAGACTTGACCTCATCGAATAAACTAAATAAGGTATCAGTGACCAGTCCTGGAGTGATGGAGAGATGACCTTTCAAATACAGAATTCAAAATAGCTGTCCTGAAGAAGCCCAATGAACTTCAAGACAACAGAAAGAAGGAATTCAGAGCCTATCGAAGACATTTAACAGAGATCAAAATGTTTAAAAAAGCAGAAATTCTGGAGTTTAAGAATTTTACTGACAAATTGAGAAATGCGTCAGAGTCTCTCAGTAGCAGAATGGACCCAGCAGAAAAAATATCAGTGAACTTGAAGAAGGGCTGTTTGACAATCCAATCAGAAGAGAAAAAGGGGAGAAAGATGAAGCTTGACTAAGAGATCTAGAAAATAGCCTTAAAAGAGCAAATCTAAGAGTTATTGTCCTTAATGTGGAGTTGGAGAAAGAAATGGGTGTAGAAGCTTTATTCAAAGAAATGATGCCTGAGAACCTTCACACCTGGAGAAAGATACCAATATTCAAGTGCAAGAATGTCTTAGAACACCAGGCAGATTTAATCCAAACAAGCCCACCTCAAGGGATTTAATAATCAATCCCCCAAAGGTCCCGGATGAAGAAAAGGCCCTAAGGGAAGCAAGAAGAAAAACAAGGATGGTGCCTGTGGCTCAAAAGGGTAGGGCGCCAGCCCCATATGCTGGAGGTGGTAGGTTCAAACCCAGCCCCAGCCAAAAATGGCAAAATAAAATAAAATAAAAAGAAGAACGAAAAAACTGACACATAAAGGAGCTTGGAGAGGTCTGGCAGCAGAGTCGTCAGGGGGTGCTTTATATCCTAGAGACAGTGGCATGACATTCAAAGTGCTCAAGGAAATAAACCTTAACCATAGAACATTATATCCTACAAAAGTACCTTTCAAACATAAAGGAGGAAAAAAATCAAAGCTGAGGGATTTCATGGACACCAAATCTGTCCTTTTAGAAATGCTAAAAGTGGTTCTTAAATCTGGAAAAAAACAAATATTGATGAACAAGAAGCCATCTGAAGGTGTACAACTAACAGTGAGGACACAAATACAGGCCTAGCACTCTGGAAGGCTGAGGTGGGAAGATCCCTTGAGCTCCGGAGTTTGAGACCAGCCTGAGCAAGAGTGAGACTCCCGTTTCTACTAAATACAGAAAAATTAGCTGGGCGGTGTGACTGATGCTTATAGTGCCAAAAAGGCCTAAATCAGGAGGATTGCTTGAACCAGGACTTTGAGGTTACAGTGAGGTATGACTGTGTCACTGCTCTCCAGCCTGGAGAAGAGGGCAATACTCTGTCTCAAACAAACAGTAAGAACACAATACTTCATTGCTTTGATTGTGGTGCATTAAACCACTTACATCTTGAGGAGTAAGCCTCAAAGATGAACCTACTTACCACAATAAGCCCAACTTATTGAAAGATAGCTAGTATGGATGGAAACAATGAAAAATTTAAAAGTGGGGGAAAGGAGTGTATTTAAAGGGTAGGATTTCTGGTAGACCTCTCCCTGCTTTTTTATTTATTTGTTTGTAAGCAGAGTTATCATATGCTTAATGTAATTGGTTATCAAATGTTTTTACAAGCCTCCTAGTAACCTCAGATCAAAAACCTACAACAGACACACAAAAAATAATAAAAAGCAAGAAACTAAAACACACAGTGATGCTTGTGGCTCAAAGGAGTAAGGCGTTGGCCCCATATGCCAGACATGTCGAGTTCAAACCCAGCCCCAGCCAAAAAAAAAAAAAAAAAAAAAGAAATTAAAACACACTACTAGAGAAAAATCCCTTTTAATAATGGAAGACAAAAAGGGAGTAATAATAAAAGAGAGTATCACAAAAGCAACAGAAATCAAATAATAACCTGGCAGTAGTCAGTTCCTACCTGTAATAATAACATCGAATATCTCCATACTAAACTCACCCATCAAAAGACATAGCGTGGCTGAATAGATAAAAAAAAACCCAGAGCCAACTGATGTTGTCTGCAAGAAACACAGTTCACCCAGGCAGACACACTTAGACCAAAAGCAGAGGGATAGAAAAAGATATTTCATGCCAATAGTAACCCCCAAAGAGCAGGAATCGCTATACTTCTATCAGACAAAATAAATTTCAAGAAAATCGTATGTGCTAACACTTTTCAGATGTAGCCCTGTCATTCCATAACTACAAATGCATTCTTATCTATAAGCATGTTTTATTGGTGACTCAAATAACACGTGATGTTGACAATCTTTAAACAACATTTCTAGATGGTGATACTTCTCAGTAAAGTTCCAGATGAAACCATTTGCACTGCTCTTTCAATTTACATGGTGTTTTCATTCTTGGAAAGGTCAGAAGATGTTTATGCACAATTTTTTTCTGCTTATCTAAAATGGAATTATTTCTAAGCTCAGTAATCATAAAGAGAGTTTTCACCTGCATGACATTCTAAAATCAAGTAAGACACGGGATGATATTTAATTGTCCAGAACTGTCACAGGCACTGCAGGAAAACATTATCCCTGGCCCACATTCACTGAATGTCAGCCGCGTTCCTTAATCATTGTTACAAGCCAAACAAAATGCCCTCAGATGTTTGAAAAATGCCTTCTGTGGAGTGTGGAACTGCTGTCACCCTCTATCTCAGCAACTGAAAAGTACAGAGGTGACATACAGTCACTAAAGTGTCCTAAGGAATTTTTTCTTATAAGCCATACCTGTCTCTTGAAACCTTCATTTCCAGCATTCTCGATTAATTCCACAATTACAACAATTAAATGCATTCATTTGCATTTCCTTCATTCATTTAATAAACACCTATTAAGCATGGGCTACGCTATTAGTCCACAGAAATAAAAAAAAGGGCAGGTTAGCGCCCATAGCTCAGTGGTTAGGGCACTGGCCACATACATCGAGGCAGGTGGGTTCCAACCCAGGCCAGGCCTACCAAACAATAATGACAACTGCAATAAAAAAAAAAAAAAGCTGGGCGTTGTAGCAGGTGCCTGTAGTACCAGCTACTTGGGAGGCTGAGGCAAGAGAATTACTTAAGCCCAAGAGTTGGAGGTTGCTGTGAGCTGTGACACCACAGCACTCTACCAAGGGTGAGACTCTGCCTCAAACAAAAAAAAAAAAAAGAAAGAAAGAAAAAAAGAAAAGAAAGATAAAAAAGAACCAAAAGCAAAAAAAAAAAAAAAAAAATCCAAAAACATTAACAAAAAAGACAGTTTTTGTTTTAATTGGGGCTACTACCTAATAAATAATTTAAAGTTCCCAAAGCTTTTCACGTTTTTATGCATTTGGTTGATCTTTTTTTTCTCTTAGAGATAGACTCTCACTTTGTCACTCTCGGTAGAGTGCCATGATATCACAGCTCACAGCAACCTTCAGCTCTTGGGCTTAGGCAATTCTCTTGCCTCAGGTACCCACCACAACACTCAGCTATTTTTTGTTGCAGTTTGGCTGGAGCCAGGTTTGAACCCACCACCCTCGGTGTATGGGGCCGGTGCCCTACACACTGAGCCACAGGTGCTGCCCATTTGATTGATCCTTTATCCTTGCCCTCAAACCCCCAAACCATCAACAAGTAAACTCAAGGTAGCAGTAATTACAGTGTCTTCTAGTTTTTGGTTGCTTTTATAAAGTAGACCTGTGGAGTTGAAAAAAGATATATATATATATATATATATATATATACACACACACTCATATATATATGCATATATATGCATATATATATTTAATTTATTTTTGTTTTATAGAGGCATATGCTATTTATTTGGCTATATACCTGTTGCTATTCTTTTTAAAAATTACTTCAAAAGATTATGGGGGCACAAATGCTTTTGGTAACATGTAGATTTTGTCATGCTCAAGTCAGGGTTATCAGTGTGCCCATCACCAAGACTGTGTTCTTTGTACCTGTTGGGCAGGAAAAATAGATTTTTGAATTACGTTGAAGGTTAGGATGTAATATTGTAAATGCCATAAGTGCAAATGCATTTTATCAGTGATTCAAATAACACATACAGCATTGACGACCAATAAAATATGTTTCTAAGTGGTGACTACGTCTCAATAAATTGACAGCCCCCCAAATTTATTCTTTTAAAGCCTACAGTTCCATAAACTTGGACAAATATATACAGGCATGGAACTGCCAAAATAATCAAGATATAAAATATGTCCTTGGGCCCCCAAAGTTCTCTCATTACACTTGGCAATCAATCTCTGCCTTCAAAACCCAGCAACCACCAACCTGTTTTCTATTGCTATGAATTTTCCTTCTCTGGAAAGTTATATAAATGGAATCCATGTCAGGGATCTTTTGCTTCAGGCATCTTTCATTTAGCGTCAGGCATTTGAGGCTCATCCATGATGCCATGTTCATCCGTGGTTCATTCACTTGTTATTCCAAGTCGTTTTCCATTGTTTACTTAGGGATGAGATTGTTAGATAGTAGAGTGAGTTCATGTCTAATTTTCTGAGAAATCATCAAACTATTGCATTCCCAGCTGCAATGTACAACATACCACATAGTTCCTGCCAGGACTTGGGAGGCAGAGGCCAGTGATTGCTTGAGCTCAGGAGTTCAAGACCAGCCTGACCAAGAGCAAGACCCAATCTCTAAAAATAGCCAGGCATTGTGGCAGATGCCTGTAGTCCCCATCACTTAGGAGGCTGAGGCAAGGGGATCGCTTGAGCCCAAGAGTTTGAGGTTGCTGTGAGCTATGATGCCATGGCACTCTACGGAGAGTGACAGAGTAAGACTCTGTCTCAAATAAATAAAAAATAAAAAAAAAATACATTCCAAAGACAGGGGATATAATGAGGCACGTAATATCTGACTTCCCATCTCTTTATGGCTAGAAACTCCATTTTAAGGTATTTTCAGGTTCTCCCTTGGCTACGAGAGGGTCAGTTAGCCAGTGGGGAGTTCAGAATTTTATTTTCGTTCATATGTGTAATTATAGTCTACAATCACCTCCATTTTTTTTATATGTAATCCCGTTATTTCTGTTAGAATATTTTTATCATTTATTCCTTCGTGTGCTAGAAAATGTCATCAACAGGTGATCCACAAAAGGGACAGCTTCTATAGTCAGAAATATGGGGGAGATATTGGATTGCATATGTTGATTGATACTGAGAAATAAATATTCAGCCTTTTTTTCCTGTTTCCTGGCGTGTACCTCCAAAAACTCTTGGGATCATTAGAGTAAATACAGTGTCTTCTTTATGCCAAGGAGATGACTGGTGGCTGGGTTTCCTAGATAGCTTCAGAATGGAAATTGGTCGGCAAAAAGACCAAGCCATGTCTACATAGTTCAGGCTGTAAGCTCCACTTTGAAAGGTTCAGGGAGAGGAGAAAGGCTAAATGCTATGTTGATTACCAGCAGCCAATGATTTAAACAGTGGCTCTCAACCTTCCTAATGCCGTGACCCTTTAATACAGTTTCTATGGGTCGCACCCCACAGGTTGAGAACCACTGAAATCATGTCTACATAATGAAGTTTCTATAAAATCTGAAAAAGACTGAGTTTGGAGATCTTCCAAATAGCTGGAAAGGTAGCCTGGAGGGAATGGCAGCCCTACATCCCTACCTTGCCTTGCACGTCTCTTGGGATCGGCTGCTCATCTTTTATGCAAACTGGTGAAGAGATGTAAGTATTTCTCTAAGTTCTCTAAGCTGTCCTGGCACATTAACCATAATTAACGAGGAGGTCATGGGAACCCCAATTTATAGCTAGTCAGTCAGAATTATAGGTGACAGCTTATTATTTGTAACTGAAGGAGGTATAGTATTGTGGAACTGAGCCCTTAGATTCTGGGATCTGAAGCTGTCTTCTGGTAAAGAGCATCAGATTGAACCGAATTATAAGACATCCAACTGGTGTCCACTGGAGAACTGCTTAGTGTATAAGGAAACAACCCCCACATATCTAGAGTCAGAGCAAGTTCAGTGGCATTTGAAAGCAGGAAACACATTTTGTTTTTTTCTATATATTTGGTAACATGAAATGCTAAATGTGTTTTGAGATGGTGAATCTGATGCACACAGTGAACCTTCCAAACTTCTGTAATGTTTCCCAAACCTACTTAATAACAGAACACTTTGGAGTTCATGGAACCATGAAGGTGGGCTTTCTGCCACCACCATGTGCTGGCATGTCCCTGCGATAGCACCATATAGACCTGAAAAAAAGAGCCTGTAGAAAACACACCTTCCAAACCATGGAATACACTGGGCTGCACATTAGCCAAGGGGACTATTCGCCCAAAAAGGGGCTGAATGGCTGCTGCCAGTTGCATTGGTAAGATATAGTAAGCCACAGCTTTTCTCCTGCTTTCTCTTGAGAATGTCCGTGGTTGACCTCATCGGGGGATGCTTCCCAGGAAAGAGTTGATTCAGACTGGCATAAAAAGATTTGAACGTACATCGCAGCTGCAGCACGACTGTTTTTAGATTGAAAAAAAATGAGGCGCCGTTGGCACTGGTTACACAGTTTGATAAGCCCTGGCAAATTTGTTAAGCAGTTGATAATCATTTGCAAAGTATCGTCAGAATAGCAGGAACCTCAGCCAAACCAGTGCGCCGCGTGGTCCCAGAGATTGGTTGGTACTGAGTACTTCCCAGCATGGACTGCGTGGTATGTCCCATTTCATGGGAAAGACTTCGTCGTTTCAGGAGTTAATAAGGCTGGTGAATTCCCCTAAGAATGGCGGCAGTTCAGCATAGGAACTGAGACTGTGGGTTGATCGTCCCTATTTCCTTTTAATCTGGCTCCGTGGATTGTGTAATAAAATGGTCATCTTGATGTAGTTTGCCTGCTGGCTAAAAATAAAAAAAATCTGGAGGCCCCTGTAGCTCCATGGGTAAGAGCACCAACCACATACACCAAGGCTGGTGGGTTCCAACCAGCCCTGTCCTGCTAAAACAACAATGATAACTGCAACAACAAAAAAAATAGCCTGGTATTGTGGTGGGCACTATGGTCCCAGGTACTTGGGAGGCTGAGGCAAGAGACTCACTCAAGCCCAAGAGGTTGAGCCTGCTCTGAGCTGTGACACCACAGCCCTCTACCTAAGGCAACAGCTTGAGAGTCTTTCTCAAAAAATTTAAAAAAATAAATTAAATTTAAAAAATTAAAAAAAAAAATATATATATATAAAATCACAGAGGACATATTCCAACAATCTTTGGGCCTCAGGAACCACAGCTAATGTTCCGTCTTTACATCACACCTCTCCCTTTTCAGGCAGTTCTTTAGACAATGAAATCGTTTATAGTTTATCAATAAAATATTCAGACCCTACACGTATTTATGAAGGGGGAAAAAACAGGCAATATAAAGTGGACACAGCATTACCCTGTTCCTCTCTGCATAAGTCATATCACTGTAGTACGAAGATCCCAGCGTATTAATTCAGAATTCTGAGGATTTCGACTCATTTTTATACTTCCTATTCTCTCAAAATCTTTTATCGTCTTTTCAGAAAGTTGGTATGTGTGTTCAACTTTTCCTCCACGGTGCAATATTTCTACAAGTTTCCTCTTAACCCTCTCTGAATCTAGGCTCAAGGTGAACAATTTTCACATACTCAGTCAAATCGACCAGTCTGCAACAAGTAATCAAAAAGATCATCAATGTATTTATCTTTGTTCGTTCTTTACGAGGTTTTTGTTTCCAGTCCTTATCTTAAACATTGTTAGTGTTATTAAATTTTAGGGCTTTTTAATTTTGTAAAGGTAAAAAGCGGAAACCCAATAACCCAATAAACACATGTATATGTAAAAAAAAAAAAAAAGTCAACTGTACAGATACAAGTCAAAAAAAAAAAATCATCAAAGTTGAACGCAGCATGTAGACCTGGGTAGTCCACGGATAAGTCCCTCTTTCCTTTTTTTTGGAAAATTTCCTCTTTCTTGTGTAATATGAAATCATTCTGGATTAAATGAGCTTGGGAACTGCATGAGAACCCCTGTGCTAACTCAACGGGTCCAAGCAGTGGCTTCCTGGGACTTGACATTGAAGGCTGTGCCCAGGGGGACCAGCTCATGCTGATACTTCAGCCTGGTCCCTGCTCAGAGAAGGAGGTCAGCTTGGTGATCCACACCAGCAAGCAGCACTGGCACTGCCGGGCCCCACTCCTTACCTGCCACTGCCTGCTCCCTCCTCACTTGCCACTGCCACCTGTCTTTGGGACAAACTGCATCAGGTCCCCAGAGCACCCTTTTCTTCCCCACCAGTGTCACGCTCACTGAACCAGGTGCTACAACATCTCCAGATGGGTTTGATTCCTTGACATTTTTTCTTTATATTTTTCTTACCCTTCTAACTTTTAATCTGCTCTTATTTTAGATTTGCTCTTATTTTCCTAATATCTTAAAGTATAAATTCAGATTATTTTGTTCAGATCTTTCTTCTCCACTGTATCTTCTAATAAAAGTATCACAACTTTAAATTCCCACCCAGGCACTTCAGTTCTGTAGCTGCACTCCCCACAGTTTTAATTTTTAATTCATTCCAAAGTATGTCCTAGTTCCCCTTGGGTGCTCCTCTCTGGCTAATTGGTTATCGTAAGGTTTGCTATTTTTTATTACTACATTTTGATATTTTGCCAATATCTATGATTAATTCTGTTATGGACAGAGAACATACTTGATTTCGAACATTTTAAAGTTGTTGAGGTTTCTGTTCTGATATAGAATACGATGTGTTTTGGTGAATTTTCTATGTACAACTTAATACATACTAGTTCTAAATGTCAACAAATTTGACAAACTTCTAGCAATTCTGACAAAGAAATCAAGAGAGAAGATGCAAATAAAAGACACAATGTCAGCAATAAACCTCGATATTATCAAAGACCCTGTAAACACCCAGATAATAAGATAACGCTAAGAACAATTCTACACACACACATTTAACATAGACAAAGTGAAGCAGTTTTGGCCTGTAATCCCAGTGGCTTCGGAGGCTGAGGCAGCAGGATGCCCACAGCCTGAGTCTGAGGTTGCAGTGAGCTATGACACCACTGCACTCTGCTCAGGGCATAGGTAGAACACTGTCTCAACAAAATAAATATATAAACAACAAAAAAAAATAAATGAAGCAGTTCCGCAAAACCCACAAATTACCACAACTCACCCAGTAGGAAGGAGATAATTTGAGTCGTATAATTTAAACAGCACAATTTGAATAGCAGAACTATTTAGGACTGGACAGTATTACCCTGATTCCAAAAACAGTAATATAAAATGTCTTAACACAATAACTAAGAAAATGACATGAAGGCTATGTTAACAAGTTTGATGAAAATATTCCAAATTGTATATAAAACCAGCACACTGTACCCCATGATTGCATTAATGTACACAGCTATGATTTAATTTTAAAAAATAAGACGATGAAAGAAAGAAAGAAAACTACAGAAAAATATTCTGCATGAGGTAGATGCAAAGTCTTTAAAAAATGTTATCAAAGAGATATGAATTATAGAAAAGGAATGATGAACCTTGCCAAGAAGAGTTTATCATAAGGAAGCAAGTCTGGTTCAATATTTGGAAATAAACCAGCAGAATTTACCATATTAACGGTTGAAATAAGAAAAAAACGCATATGATCACATCAATTGATACAAAAATGTATTTGACCAAATTAAGTACACATTTAAGATTTTACAAAAACTCTCAAATAAAAAGGAATAGAGGGGAATTTCTTTAACTTGAAGAAGCTACAAAAACCCCTACTGCTAACACTGTACTTAATGATGAAACATAGAGTGCCTTCCCCCAAAGATCCACAATGAAGTGAGGATGTCTGTCCCCTCTCAGCACCCTTATCCGGTGTAACACTGAACTGCTGAGCCAGGCAACAAGGCCGAGAAAGACAAAGACACAGGTGCAGAAAGAAAGGAACAAAGTGTCCTTATTAGCAGATGACATGATTGTCTACATATAAAATTCCAAGGAATCTGTGAGTAGAGTATCCCAAGAATAAAAAAAAAAGTATCCAATGTACTCAATACTACTATGAAATCAATATATAACCACCTACATAATCATACAAATGGCAAATCATAACTATAGTCCATAAAGTAGAAGGGAAGAGGAGAGAGAGGGGTGGGGAGAGGGGATATGGGAGAAGGGAGGGTATTTGGGGGGACCTCAACTAATGTGCATGATGCAATGGTACATTTCTAAACTATTAAGAAATGAGTATAATTGTGATGGATGTGTTACCCGGTTCAATGTAAACATTTCACATTGTATATCGAAGCAGTACCCTAAACCCCATAAATGCATCAATGTACAAAGTTATGATTTAATAAAAAAAATTAATTATAAAAAAATCTGTGCTTGTATTGTATATAAATTATACCTTCATAAAATTGACTAAAATGGTTAAAATTGATGTAAAATTATGTATACAGACTTTTCATATGAAAATATATAGGGTGAGGAGAATACACTAAAATACCATTAATGGTTCTTTTGGGATAATGGGATTTGGAGAGCTGGACAATTTCTTCTTCACACCTTGTTTTCCATAACAGGTATTATAGTATGTTGAACAGTGGCCCTCCCAAGATCCTCGTATCCTAGCCTCTGAATTTGAATGTGAACATATTGGGAAGAGGGTCTTCACAGATCTAATTAAAAATGAGCTGATCCAGGATTACTTGACTGAGCCCTCATGCAATGACAAATGTCCTTGTAAGAGACAGAAGAGAAAAAGACACAGGCACCTTGGAGAGAGGGCCACATGAGGACACAGGCAGGGAGAGCAGTGGTGTAGCCATCACTGCTCTGAAGGGTCAGGGAGGGTTCTCCTGGAGAGCCTCTAGGTGTAGCACGGTCTTGCCAATACCTTGATTTTGGGCTTCCAGCCTCCAGAGCTGAGAGAGAACAAATTTGTAGTATTTTAAGCACTCCCTTACTCGTAATCATTTGTTATGGCAGCCCTCAAAATAATATAGGCATATAAGACCTAGAACCAGAAAACAAAATGTATAATTGAAAAAGGCAGGAAAGTATACACCAGGCATCCTCAAACTACAGCCCATGGGTCACATGCGACCTGCTGAGAACATTTATCCAGCCCACCGGGTGTCTTTGCTGTCGCTGCCTATCCTGCTTAGCAGCTGACTCGTCCCAGGCCCGCAGTCTGGCCCTCCAACAGTCTGAGAGACAGTGAACTGGCCCCCTGTTTAAAAAGTTTGAGGACCCCTGACCTACGCTATGTTCTAGGGATAAGAGGGGTGATATTCTGAGGCCACAGCTCAGTGGAGAGGGTGGCCACCCCAAGACCCCAACCTCCATCTCCACTGGCTAGTGTGGTCCCTCTTTGGGTGTCTGCTTCTCTTTCTAGCTTCTGCTATCTCTTCTCTCTCCTACTTTCTCCTTCTTTTGTCTTTCTTATCTTAATTGATTATTATACAGAATAAAATTATAGTTTTAAGAGTACATTAAAATGGACCACAATCCATTCACCATGATCAAATGGGATTTATCACTGAGATTCAAAGAGGTTTCAGCAAATGTAAATCATAAATATGATGCACCTCATTAACAGAATAAAAGAAAACAACATATGATCATCTCAGTAGATGCATAAAAAGTATTTGACAAAATTCAAGATCCTTTTGTAATAAAAATTCTCAACAGATTATATTTTCTTTTAAACTGCTTTTTTTTTTTTTTACAGTTTTTGGCTGGGGCCGGGTTTGAATCCTCCACCTCTGGTATATGGGGCTGGTGCCCCACTCTTTTGAGCCACAGGCACCGCCCTTCTTTTAAACTTTTAGTGGTTGCCTTTGAGTTTACAATATGCATTATATAGCCAATCTGTAAGTCTACTTTTAAATAACACTATATGGCTGCATGGGTTGTACAAATATCTTATAAAAAATATTTCTAATTCTTATCCTCCTATGCCTTTGTATCATGGCTGTCACTCATTTTATACATGAACATGTATGTCTAATACATACACAAATACATGGTTGTTATTATTTTGAATAAACTGTTGTCTGTTAGATCAATTAAGAAAGAGGAAACTGAAAAATTTTTTTTTTGAGACAGTCTCACTATGTCGCCCTTGGTAGAGTGCTGTGGCATCACAGCTCACAGCAACCTCACACTCTTGGGCTCAAGTGATTCTCTTGCCTCAGCCTCCTAAGTAGCTGTGACTACAGGTGCCCGACACAACATCTGGCTATTTTTTGGCTGTAGTGGTCATTGTTGTTTAGCAGGCCCAGGTCAGGTTTGAACCTGCCAGCCTGATGTATGTGGCCAGTGCTGTACTCATTGAACTATGGGCGTTGAGCCAGAATTTGTGGCCCTCTGTAGAGTGCTGTGGCATCACAGTTCACAGCAACCTCCAGCTCTTGGGCTTAGGTGATTCTCTTGCCTCAGCCTCCCCAGTAGCTGGGACTACAGGTGCCCATCACAATGCCTGGCTATTTTTTTGTTCCAGTTTGGCCAGGGCTGGGTTTGAACTTGCCACCCTCGATATATGGGGTTGGCGCCCTACTCACTGAGCCACAGGCACCGCCAGAAATCAAAATTTTTTATTTTACTTTCACTTATTGATTCTTCAGTGCTTTTTCTTTTCTTTTTCTTTCTTTCTTTTTTTTTTTTTTTTGAGACAGAGCCTCAAGCTATCCCCTTGGGTAGAGTGCCATGGCATCACAACTCATAGCAACCTCCAACTCCTGGGCTCAAGCGAGTCTCCTGTCTCAGCCTCCCAAGTAGCTGGGACCACAGGCGCCCACCACAACACCCAGTTATTTTTTGGTTGCAGCCATCATTGTTGTTTGGTGGGCCTGGGCTGGGGATTCGAACCCGCCACCTTAGGTGTATGTGGCTGGCGCCTTAGCCGCTTGACCCATAGGCGCCGAGCCCTTTCTTTTTTTTTTTTTTTTGAGATAGAGTCTCATTGTGTTGCCCTGGGTAGAGTGCCGTTGAGTTATAGCTCACAGCAACCTCAAACTCTTGGGCTTAAGCTATTCTCTTGCCTCAGCCTCCCAGGTATCTGGAACTACAGGTGCCCACAATAATGCCTGGCTATTTTTGTTGTTGTTGTA
>CAUYQV010155917.1:0-35331 GCA_963574575.1 Galagoides demidoff | reverse complement strand
CTGTGGTCCCAGCTACTTGGGAGGCGGAGGCAGGAGACTCACTTGAGCCCAGGAGTTGGAGGTTGCTATGAGCTGTGATGCCATGGCACTCTACCCAGGGGGATAGCTTGAGGCTCCGTCTCAAAAAAAAAAAAAAAAGTTGTACTCCTACTTTATACCACATACAAAATAAACTCAAAGTGGATGAAAGACCTAAAAAGAGCTATGACACTCTTTGAAAAAAATAACTAAATCTTCATGACCTTGGATTTGGAAATAGATACTTAGATATAATATCAAAAAAGAATTGGATAAATTGGGCTTAATCACAATTAAAAACTTTTGTTCTTCAAAAGTTCACCCAAACTTTTTTTTTTTGAGACAGAGTCTACTTTGTCAACCTTGGTAGAGTGCTGTGGCATCACAGCTCACAGCAACCTTCAACTCTTGGGATTAGGTGATCCTCTTGCCTCAGCCTCCTGAGTAGCTAGAACTACAGGCATCTGCCACATCGCTTGGCTATTTTTTGTTGCAGTTTGGCTGGGGCCAGGTTCAAACCCACCACCGTTGGTATATGGGGCCAGCTCCCTACTCAGTGAGCCACAGGCACCACCCCACAAGCTCTTATCATCAGAAGACACTATCAAGAAAGTGAAAGGACAATCTATAGAATGGGAGAAAATACTTCATTTTATTATTTCATTTTATTGTACTTCTTAGATATTGCATCTTTTCGCAAATTGAAGGTTTGTGGGTAACTCTGAATTGAGTAGGTCTATAAGCAACATTTTTCGAAGAGCACAGGCTCACTTCATTAGCACCTCTTAGCAATAATTATTTATAAATTAAGGCATGTACCTCTTTTGTAGACAATGCTATTGCACACTACATAGACTACAGTGCAGTGTAAATATACCTTTCATATGCACTGGGAAACCTAAACATTTGTGTGACTTGTTTTACTGTGTTATTCATCTTATTATGTTGATTGGGAAGCAAACCCACAAGATTTCTGAGATATGCCTATATTTTCAAATTATATCTGATAAGGTTCTAGTTTCCAGATTATATAAAGGACTCTTATAATTCAACAAAAAGGAAAAAACCAATTAAGAAACAGGCAAAGGACTTTAATAGATATTTCTCTGAAGAAGAAATACAAATAAATGACCAATGGGCACATGAAGAGACACTCAGCATTATCAATCTTTAGGGAAGTAAAAATCAAAACCACAATGATACCGCTTCACACCCTCACCAATGGCTGTACCTGTGTTACTGTGGACAGATATCATCTATATCTATGTCCCTGTCTGTGTCTATCCTTGGCTACATGAGGTCTATCCTAGGAGAAATTAATGGCAGTTTTAAATACACTTTAGATAAGACACCAAGTATGTTCGTTTCATAGGTCTATGTTATACAATCCAAAATTATTGCTGAATTTCCCCTGTGCACAGAGAGGTTACTTCCTGAGTTTGGACAGTTTGGAAAGTCTACTTCCCATTTTGATATTCCCCATTGTCATCTTGATGAAAGAGGAGGAAGCCACTATCCTCTACTGACCACATTAAGTGCTAATGTTTTATAAAGCTCTTCCTGACTTTTTCACAAATGAGGTATCCTCTTCCTCAACCTACATTGGACCAAATGTTTTGAGAGATTATTTTGACAATAAAAGCATTTATTAACATAATTGGTTTTACCTTTTGTTAATCCAAGTTATAATATCTGCAACAGTTAACTATACTTTCTAATTAGTGTGAACTGTACCATCACTATCACAATAATAGTTGATATAATTTTAACTAAAGAAAAGTACTTGATTCTTTAACAGGCTTGTGTATTCTTACTTTAGATCACATAAGTTTTAAAATAGACCCCAGGTACACAAGACTATCTTCACAGACCCATAAGAATCTAATGTCAAATAGGTTTGTAATCACTCCGGTAATAATTATTAACTGGGGTCCTTTGGACTCCTGGACTGAGTGTTTAATTACAAGTTTGATTTAATTTTCTTCTCAGAAAGTATGGCACTTTATGGTCACCCTGTAAAACTGTGAATTATTAAAGAAATATTGTTGGATAAACTGTTTTGCTACATAATTTCTTTGGCTTACACTAACTTATGCTTCTAAAAAACACTCCATTATTATTCCTGGGTATGGAGCTTATATGTGTTTAGGATTCTACAGTATGCATTTTATTTATGTGTATCTTGAATCACATTAACCTTATACAGAAAATTTCATTATCCCTTTTTATGTAAGAAAATTGAGGCTTAAGAGGACAATACAGACAAAAAAATGAGACACTCAAAAGTTGAGAGAGGATTTGTCCGATGTATTTTGGCAAGCCACATTTTCTTTGAAAAAAAAGGCCTAAGTCAGTAGAAGCTAAAGAAGGAGCAAGAGGAAAACAAAACTAATTTATTTGTGAATCTGAGAGACTTATTACATCTCCTTCTATATTTAAATACGCAGGATCAGTGACGTTTACTTGTGTGCTCACTTTGAAAGGGCAGGCATTTGGAAATTTGGTCACAGAAACATCAAGGAAATTCTTAACATATATAAACATACTTTACATATTTATATATAAAGTAAAGGTTATGAATCAGTGTGTCTACCTTCCAGACCATCCTTTTGGCCATGAAGCATTTCAGTAAGTTTCCTGTTAGAGGTGTGTGTATCCCTACTGTACATCACTGTTCCTTTAAACAAACAGATGAACAAGCAAATAGCAAATAATCAAAGGACAAATAATTTGGATACTTAATCTGTTGGACTATGAAGTAATAACAGATCACAAAATAAAATTAAAATAATTTTAAATTTCATTTTTTTTTTTAGAGACAGAATCTCACTTTTTTGCCCTTGGTAGAGTGCCATGGCGTTGCAGCTCACAGCAACCTTCAGCTCTTGAGCTTAGGCGATTCTCTTGCCTCAGCCTCCCAAGTAGCTGGGACTGCAGGCGCCTGCTACAACATCCAGCTATTTTTTGTTGCAGTTTGGCAGGGGCCAAGTTTGAACCCTCCACCTTCAGTATATGGGGTTAGCGCCCTACTCATTGAGCCACAGGCACTGCCCTATTTAAACTTCAATTTCATTTTTGATCTGGCAATACATTAATGTGTTGAAATATAAAATAGCATAATGCAAAAAGTGTTAGTCCCATTTCTTATTCCATCCATCCTGTTTCCATCTTCTCATCTCGTCTCCTTCCCACATGTATCTCCAGTCAGACAACAAGTTTTATTGGTTTCTTGTATATCCTACCAGACTTCCTTCATGTAAATACAAACAAATAAAATATATATTTTCATTTTATTTCTTCCTTTAACACTAAAGTATCATACTTTTATGTATCTTTCTTTCTTTCTTCTTCTTTTTTTGCAGTTTTTGGCTGTAGCTGGGTTTGAACCCGCCACCTCCAGCATATGGGGCTGGCAGCCTACTCCTTTGAGCCACAGGCGCCGCCCTCTTTCTTTCTTCTTTAACAGTATATATTGTAGATCTTCCCATGTCAGTGCATAGAGAGCTTCTTCAATGTTTTTTAGCTGCATATTATTCCAATTAATATGTATACTATCAATATTTGACCAGTTCACTACTGATAATGTTTGTAAATTTTTTATGCCAGCTCACGCTTATTGGACTAAACTTGTTATGCTAAGTATTTTACTTGGATTACCTCATTTAACATAATAACTCCATGAGTTAGATAATATTATTTCTACTTTTTAGATAAACAGAGGGTCAGAAAGTCTGAACAGCTATCCCAAGATTTGAACCTAGACTATCTATTTACAGAGCATGTATTTGTGCTAGTGAAATATAGATTAGGACCTTTTTTGCATTGAGGGAATTTTCTACTCTTATGGAGAAGTTTTTCTATTGATAATTATGTGTTTGTGAGTGTTCTTCCTTGGTTTCCAAGATTTTTTCACAAACATTTGAAGAAGTGATAGGATTCAGGATTTTATATCATTTTACCATTCATTTTTTATTTTTTTCTTGCCCCGTGAAATAGATAATGGTGAATCTGATATTGAAACATAAAGACATTTTAAAGAGGTAAAGTTTAAAATTATGGGGTGGTCTGACATTTTCTGAAAGTGGCTTATTTTTATTTTAGGGCTATTGCATGCTGAACTCTTGGTCTGGAAATAAAACTTTCTGTTTTAGCACCACAAGTTTGCAGGGCAGAACAAATGAATGACCTTGTCTTTTTATATCCTTCTTCTATAGGACTTTACATAAGGTACTAACAGAACCACCAAAATCATTGCATTTTGTGTCTTCCTTTTCAGAGCCTTTTGACTTAATTCAAATTTAAACCAAATTAAATGTATCTTGTACTTGCAGGCTCCTGCCATAACGTGCATTACAGATAACTGAAAAACCCAGATGCCATTTTGAAACCCAAACAAATCTGAGCCTTCCCTTAAATTTAGCTTGTTCCCGACACTATCAAAAACCAGAATGACAAAAAACATCTTATTGCCTCCTGATTGTAATTTGATTCTTGGCATTTGCAGCCAGCAGGGCCAGCAGGGCAAAGGCTTGTCCAGTGTTGTAAAGTGCAATGACATCTGTCCAGAAGGGAAGTGTGAAGCCTGGTAAATATTTCTTTTCTTCTTCTTGTTTTAAAAACATCATTCACATAAAAGATAACTATGTCTTAATCTATTTAAACCTTAAACAATATTCTTATGAAGAACTGATGTCAACAGGGAGTATTAATGGCGTGATCTCACTTTAAGTTAATGCACAAATCACAGTGTTTAATGCAGTGCTACAGGCAGAGATGGCAGCATCCCGATAGACATAATGATAAAGCATTTAACGATTGTCATTTTGCTGAAAACTTCCTTTGAATAAGGCTTTTCCTGGCAACCATTTTCCATTCTCAAACTGTTCACACTGTGATACTTTAATGGCAAAAGAGATGCCACCTGGAGTACTTAATAGCTTAACAAGCACTTGCGTGGAAGTCTAAGAAGATAACACTGTGTTTCTCTCTCTCCTGAGCCGTTCAACTCCAGATCCTAATGCTGTTCTTTTGCTCAAGAGCCTGGAGTATCCTGCCACTAGGGGGTGCTGTTGCTTCTTCTCTCCAACTCCGGGCTGGTTCATTCTGACCTTACCGGTCTAAATTCAAGAGCGGAAAAGAGGCTTTTACTGTTCCCCAGTGAGTTGGTTCCTCTTAAACCCCTAGAGTCAGCTGAATCTGTTGGAACAATCAGAATAAAATGAAATGGCTAGTAAATGAAATAGCTTTGTTAAAATGTTTTCAAATATCTCCCTGTGGTGGACCAGACTGCTTCCTGCTATCTTTGGTGGCCTAATTGATTCATTCGGGTCTGGGGATGCCATCAGTTTTTGAGGTGCTGTCAAGGGAGGTGAGGGCAAATAGGGAAGAGCTGGTGTGTCATAGGAGATGAGGAGACGGCTGTGCCCTTGTCACTCTTCCCCAGGTTGGCAGAAATCAGCTTTTCCCCTAATTTAGCATTGGCTCAGAAACCATTCGCCAGGCAAATTAAGCCCCTTTACTAGTTCTGAGGGTTAAAATGATAGAGTTGGCTCGCTGCCTGTAGCTCAAGCGGCCAAGGCGCCAGCTACATACACCAGAGCAGGTTCAAATCCAACCCAGGCCCAATGACAACTACAAGCAAAAAATAGCCTGGCCTTGTGGTCAGTGCCTGTAGTCCCAGCCACTTGGGAGGCTAAGGCAAGAGAATTGCTTAAACCCAGGAGTTGGAGGTTGCTGTGAGCTGTGATGCCATGGCACTCTACCCAGGGAGACAGCTTGAGGCTCTGTCTCAAACAACAACAAGAAAACATAGAGTCAAACTCTGCCCAAATAGGGTGGACCCGTACCCTTTCCCCTTTCCCACCGATGTCCCACCTAGGAAAGGGAAACGGGCCAACCCCCACCCTTCCAGCAGATGTCCAACCCAGGAAAAGCAATGTCCTGACCCCCTCCTTTCTGACCTTTAAAACCACCATCTGCCATTGCCCACGTGTGGACTTCTGGGTTGGAGATCTCACTCCACCTGTACCCAGGTGGAATAAAGGCATATTAATCACACAAACTTGTGACTCTGTTTTCCTTTTGTCTCAAGACTTGGAATAATCTTTCATCTTTGGCTCTGTAACCTTTCAAAAAATACAAGTTCTCAGGTCATATTAACTTGGGAAAATTCTGGGTTGAAAAAGTTTAAAAAGTTTTACTTGGTGTGGAACTTTTAGAACATTTAATATTAAGTGCTGTGTACTATGCTTAGTGGATCTAGGCCGGGCTTTTGCTGGGGGCAGACGCTGTAACAGTGGATCTCAATGGAGGGAAAGACAAAGGACATCTGGCAGTCTCTGGAGACCTTGTTGGTTGTCATGAGTGAAGAAGATGCTGCTGGCATCTAGCTAGTGGCAGAGTCTAAGAATGGTGCGGGACACACTCCAGTGCATGGGACAGCATTCCTCTCCCCGCCCCCCAAAACAGAAAATTATCAGGTCAGAATTCTCAGTTTCTCAGTAGTTTAGAGGTAGAAAAACACTTTTCTGTCATATAAACACGTTAAACTTGTTTAGTCACAAAATTTATTTTTATTAAAGTGTCTTGCAGCACTAGAGTCCTGTGGAAAATAATTTGGAAGATTGCCCCAAGGGGGTCAACAAGGTCCTAATTGTCAAGAAACATGGTCTTCCCTTAAAAATCATTCCCGTTGACCTGCACATGGCATCTGTCATTGTTAGATAGTCTTGAAGTTCTCCTGAATTATCTTGATGCTGATTTATTTTGGTTTTCTTCCTCCTTCTGTAACCTCATTCTTTCCTTTTTGGTGTTTCTCCTTCTTGCTTCCTAAATAGGGCGTGTCTTGTGGTTTTATGTTTCATTGTGATTAATTTCAAGGAGCAAATGAACATCTACCTCCATGATGTCATTTAGGAGCTTCATGCCCGGGGTTCTTCCCACATCCCTCTCTAAGGGATATAGGGGAAGCCTATCTCTGCCCCAAGTGACCTGCATCTTCAGTTATATTTTGTATGCTTTCCCCAAAGTAAAAACGTCCCTCACCAAAACCATCTCTTCCTCTTTCTTCTTTCTTTCTGGTTTTCTTTTTTCTTAAATTATTCTTAAATTCTTTCAATTCTCTTTGTCAATAAGACTTAAAACCACTTTTAAGTTACTAAGCTTTGTGAATTCGTCTGCACCCCTCCCCTTTTTATAACATACAATATGCTTCTGACCAAGGGATACACATTTTATGGCAAAAGAAGTGTAGTAAGGAACTCATGCCAATGGGAGTACCTAGTGTTACTTTTTGCCATATTTGCCATTTTTGCCATTAATTTTTGCTATATGTCTATGCCTTCTTAAGTGATGCCCTCGATTGGTCCAGTCTGAACTACTAAAATAAATTCCAAACCACGCTTCCCTCTTCACCTTCTTACCTCTTCCATTGCTTCACTCATCCTAATACATTGCTTTGATTCTTTCTTAAAAACTTCCCATGGATAAGTTCCCAGTGACCTTGAATGAAGTCCACACAGTTCACGCTGGCAATTAAAATTCCCACACTGCAGCTCCCATCTATGTTAGTGCCTTTGTTCTAATGGCTCCTCTATTAAAATCCCAAACAGAAGAAACACTCATGTGAGATCAGAGATGTGGAGATGGAAATGTGCAAGGCCTTTGTGGAAAGGAAGTTTCTGTAAACCTTTTAGAGTTGAATAATCTGTGGGATGCTTGAGCCAAATAATTCAAGTCTAAATTATTATAGATAGATCTGAATCATCCTCTAGGTTAAGGCTACTCTACGAATGTGCTAATAGGGTCCTTTATAGTACGTAAGAAATGAAAATAATGAAGGATATAGCTTAAAGCTTCTATCTGTCAAAGCCTATAGCCTATCACATTATACATGCTTAGCCAACATCGAGTTTAGAATGAACAGGCATAAGTACATATAAATGAAAAGCAACTGTAGCAGACACTGTTGGTGCCCTACACATATCGCCTCAGCACTCACCTCTACATGGTAAATGTCAACAAATACTCAGCTTGCCAGGGCAGGTTGGAAGTGCCAGAGAACCATGAGTCCAAAAAGCTTTTTTCACCAATGATGGACAGAGTATTTGTGGATAAATACCCATGCTGGGCAGTGTCTCCTAGACCTCTTCCCTGGGACTGAGCTCCTATTGTTCACAGTCCTCTCCTGCTTTACCCTTTGTTGCCTTCCTTCCCTTCCCAGACTCACTTCTCCGTCCTTATACATATGCTGTTTTGAGTGTGATCCCAGAAAGCCCTGCTGGGGATGGAGAAGTGAGACTTTGGATCTTTTGTATTTACTTTGTAAATACAAAAATGAATGAATGTTTGAAGAACAGTCAAGAATGGAAAAGCAAGAATGGAAAAGCAAGCATCACATGTACTCATGCTAAGTTGAAATAGATAGATTAACAACTACATACTCATGTGAAAGAAAAACAATTAAATTCAGGAAAGGGGCTCGGCACTCGTAGCTCAGTGGTTAGGGTGCTGGCCATATGCACTGGGGCTGGTGGATTTGAACCCAGCCAGGGCCTGGGAATCACTTAAGCCCAAGAGTTTGAGGTTGCTGTGAGCTGTGATGCCATGGCACTCTACGGAGGGTGACATAATGAGACTTTGTATCAAAATAAATAGATAAATAAATAAGCTCAGCACCCATGGTTCAGTGGCCAGGGTGCCAGTCACATACATTGGAGGTGGTGGGTTCAAATCCAGCCCAGGCCCGCCAAACACCAATGACAACTACAACCAAAAAAAAAATAGTTAGGCATTGTGGCAGGCACCTGTAGTCCCAGCTACTTGGGAGGCTAAGGCAAGAGAACCACTTGAGTCCAGGAGTTTGAGGTTGTTGTGAGCTGTGAAGCAATGGTGCTCTACCAAGGGTGACTGTCTCAGAAAATAAACAAACAAATAAATAAATAAATTTAGGAAAGCAGTAGGGGGGAGTTCAGTAAGTTCCCACCTAAGGGGTACAATGTAGGGGTATATAACACACTTCCTAGGTGCAGATCATAACTACAACTTGGACTTTATCTTACAAAGACAAATAATGTAACCTAATTGTACCCTCATATTAATCTGAAAAAGAGAAAAAAACTACTTGAGATTAAATTCTTGTGTTTGAATCTTCTTGGGGAAGGGGAGCCCAAACTAAGCCACTGTTGAGTGTGGAATTGCACACAGAGTACTTAAGAAGAGTCTATGCCAGGTGGGATTCATGCAATTGGAGTTGAACAAAACATATTTCTTTCAAGAGTCAGGGGTCATTTTTTCCATGCCAAAGTTGTTTGAATAAAAGATCTGGAAGCTTTATCTCTGAAAACCATCATTAAGTTTTGAGGGCAGAGCAGAGGTTGTCCTTGCTTTTCAAGTGGTTTGGATGTGTTTATTCATAAGATTACTTGCAGATGGCTCAGTGCCTGCAGCTCAAGTGGCTAAGGTGCCAGCCACATACACCTAAGGTGGCGGGTTCAAATCAACCCAGGCCTGCTAAACAACAATGATGGCTACAACCAAAAAATAGCCGGGTGTTGTGGTGGGCGCCTGTAGTCCCAGCTACTTGGGAGGCGGAGGCAGGAGACTCGCTTGAGCCCAGGAGTTGGAGGTTGCTGTGAGCTATGATGCCAGGGCAATCTACCCAGGGGGATAGCTTGAGGCTCTGTCTCAAAAAAAATAAAAAAATAAAAAATAAATAAAAAGATTACTTGCAGATTTCCTTTCTCACTTAGCCCTTAGTTTATCCTAACGTGCTAGAAGCTAGTGTCAGTATGTTTGGCCAAACAATGCAAATAAAACTGTAGTATACTAACAATAACAAATCTGAAGTCTTGTAAAAACTTAAGCATTTCATGAAATGTAAGAAGGCAATGTTGGAGAACTGCTGGAACCAACGCAAAGCAATGGGCAAATGAAGGTCTGGCAGGGTGAGACGAGGCAGCGTGTGAGGAAGAGAAAATGAATACTGAACAAATCATGAAAAGCCCCATCAGAGTGATCTGGAAATCAAAGGATTCAGGGAAGTTCTTGAGAAAATTAGTAAGCACCTCCAACATGTCTGCGAAAAGTGATTCTCTTTGTGATTATTCTGTGAAAGGTAAGCACGGAGGGATGGATATTGGGTTGTGTTCTGCTGTAGTTTGTTTGAAGAAGAACATTCTACTCCAGAAGATACCATTTACATTTTTTTTCATTTACATTTTGAGTGCATGACCTGTATTTAGTTCTCTTCTTCCACCAGTGTTTAATCTCAAAGTCTGGTGTATAACACCCTTTAAGAAAATCATGAAAACATCGGCTTACTTTAGTAGATTGAAATAGGAAGGAGGCTTATCCCTTGCCTTATGCAAAGTCTTTTTTGGTTGAAAATCACTTAAACATTGAACTGAGATATTTCCCGTCCTTCCTGATTTACAGATATTTTTCTGAGAAACAGCTGTCGCTTCCAAGCAGTCCCAGCTGGCTGTAGTTTAGGCCTGTGTAATTGATAAGATGCATCTGGCTTCAAGGCACAGATCAAGTGCAGGGGTCAAGTTCTTTGTGTCCCTGGAGAATTCGGTGGGTGTAGGACCTAAGTCTTGGGACTAAGAGCTCTATATAAGCATGCCAAAATAATCCCGAGCAGGGAAAGAGCGAGGGAGGCAGCCTGCTGGATTCTTCCTGCTGTTGAGAACTTATCCGGCCCTTCCAGAGGGTATTTCCCCCCTATTTTTCCCCTGAATGTTTTCCCAAACATGAAGGTAAGATAATGATTTCATTACTTTTATAAATGAAGCTATCTCAGAAAGGGGCGATGCTTAACCCAAAGAATCAAACAGGGAAAGGTCTCTAAGGAAACAAAGATAGTAAAAGATCTGAGAATAACTTAAAAAGCTCCTTATTTATATATATTTAATAGTTCAACCAAAGTGAATTCCTTTTTCTTTGCAGTTAAATTATAGGTTCAGGAGATGGGGAATCGGGAGTTAGAGACAATGTTTATGAAAGTTCTCAGAAAGGCATAAAAATAAACAATAGTACTATTGTCTTTCCTTAGGGAAACATCTACTCCACGGTGTTTTTGTTTGCTCTGATTTGGAGTCAGACAACGAGGCCTTGTAATTTGACTTATTTTACAGTTTACAGAAAAGTGAATTTGCAGACTTGGGAATTTAGAATTTGGAATCCTTAAGGAAAGGGTCAGGATTGTGAGAGTAGAAGATATAAGTAGCTAGAATGAAACTGAAGGTTAACCAAATAAATGCGTTAGCTCAATGCAAAATGGCCAAACGTTAAAAAACAAAAAGTACTCTTCAACCAAAGACAGAAATTACTATCAGAGACTGAATTTCCAAGATGCAAAAATAAGTTGAAATAGCTACTACAATCTTATTTATCATAAGTTTTGGCATTTACATTTTAAAAATGCTACATTACAGTAATTTTGCAGTCCTGCCAGCTGCTGGATTGCTTCTGTGGTCCCGGTTCTAACCATTTGCAGTACTAATTTGTGCTCACTTACCAATGGGAACGGAGGAGGAGTGAGATACAGGTCTTGATTACCCCTTATATGGAATTAAGTAATTAAAAGTTAAGCACAAATCACAAAGTTGATTTGTTTAATGTTATGCTGGAACACAGGTAACCTTGCAGAGTCAGAACTATAATCGTTATTTCTCTCTCTAGCTTGTATTTTTATTTAAAATTTTAAAACCTTTGTTAGCTAAAAAAGAACATGATTTCTTCCTGAAGTCATCTAGCTAACATGTTTTCCCCTAATATTCAGATTAACCGCCAATCAGTTTCCTTACTTATTTTCTTATGAGACATCTTAATAATTGTTTTGTGTTTAAGAATGTGTTTAATCCTTGATTATTACAGCATCCTACTGCTGTGATAATTAATATACTTTTATTCTTTAATTGCTTGACAGAATAATAACAAATAAAGCAACAGTTTTACTCCAAGTAGCATGCAGAGTTCCTACATGTATTTGAAAGTAGATATTCATAATTTTACAGTAGTTCTGAAGGACATGCTTTTCTGATACATTTCAAAGAAGGAGAATTTGGGAAAGCTCTGGGCTGTGAAGATACTAGAAACAGTTTCCATGTCCAACATTTTAAAGGGGAGAACATTTTTTTCCCCACCACTGCCATCACCCATGTGAACTATAATTAGAGAGGTGGTGCTAGAATTCTGTTTGGTTCTCTCTGTGTCCCTTAGACAGGAGATAACTTGGGTGAGGGTTTGAGAAGGACTTGGAACCAAAGGGCTTCCTTCTTAGCTTGCTGCGGGCCAGCTCTTTGCTCTACCTTTCTGGGACTGAGCTGAGCTTTGGATCTGTGACCTTAGGGAGTGGTTCACAGAGGGGGCTGCAATATGGTCAGGGACGGTGATGTCGCAAATCAGATTTGTAGCTGGAACATATTAGGAGGAGGAGGTAGAGCTCATGCTCATTCACTGAGGAGAAGGAAGAGAAGACAATTCAGGAAAATGTAATTCCAGCTCAGCTACTTTGACGCAGTACAAATACATGTTATCTTCTCAGCTAAGCAGTTCTTTCCCAGAGTCGATTCAGATCTGTGTCTGTATCTGTCATTCATATGATGGCTCACATCATTTGTGACTGTTCTCTCTTGTCCATTTGATAAGATACTTTTCTCAAAGACATGGTTTTTTTTATAGGAGCCCAGATGGCAAAGTTTCAAAATATGCTTTGATTAGTATATTTAGCTTATTTAACTCATGGACAGAACTGGCCTTGTAATAAGCAGAACTTATGCTTGTAATAAATAGCATGCATATGGGGAAGGTGGTGGCCAAGATGCCCATGATAAATTGTATGTCCCTCAAAATTTGGTTAAAATTCTTTAAAAATACATGTGACAGGATGTTAGAAATAATTTTTTTTTTCTGCTGCCCATTTTGGGTGAAAGTCAAAGGCCAAGAACAGTTAAGTATGCAACACCCCTAAATTTTAGGCCATCCTCATTCTCAAGAGGATGTGAAATTGTGTCCCTTGAAGTATGGGGAATATAGAGAATAAGAGCTCTTGCATGTTTGAGAAAACTTAAAGGCACAGGTTTGCCTTTAGCAGAATAAATCACCTGAACAGTGTCTGTTACAGCCTCGACAATCAGACTTGGGCAGGTTGAGGATGAGTGACAGCATCCCACAGACCAGGAGTGGGTCTTTGGAAGGGAGCCAGACCTGAGTTGTCAGGGATTCTACATGAAACTCTGGCCTGCCTGCAGTATAAAGCAACCCCAACAAGTAGCATCAGTCTGTAAAACACTCTCAGGAAGCAGGCTCTGGTGGGATCAAAAGTGAGGAACAAAGGGGGGAATCATTTGCTCCAGAGAACATTAGTTATTGATCCCCAGTGGAGAGATATCAAAAGAACCACGAAGATTCTTGAGACATAAATAATCAGCATTCAAACACCTTGTGAGGCTTGTGCTATCACCCTGGTCTACCATCGCCGGACTCCAACTGGATCAGTTAAGCAAAGTTCTTTCTCACTCTTGCCCCTGTCTTGCTTCCTGCTCTGACTTTGAAGGAGAGTGAGGCAGCTTGAGGAGATGAGGGAAGAGGAGTTAAGTTGGGGGAATCTTATTGTTTTTGTGACAGAGTCTCACTCTGTTGCCCAGGCTAGTACAGTGGCGTCAGCCTAGCTCACAGCAACTTAAACTCCTGGGTCCAAGCAGTCCTCCTGCCTCAGTGTCCTGGGTAGCTGGGACGACAGGCACCCGCCACACCCCCCCAGCTCGTTTTCTGTTTTCAGTAGAGATGGTGTCCCACTCTTGCTCAGGCTGGTCACAAGGGATCCTCCCACCTCAACTTCCCAGAGTGCTAGGATTACACTTGTAGGCCACTGTGCATTCCCAGCCTAAGTTGGGAGAGTTTTGAAATGCACTTCATCCCTTCCCATATAAGCACCAGAAACTGTGAGTAGGAGAAAAATTCAAAATTGAATGGCATATTGAAGTTTGAATGTTAGATTGTTCTAGAATTTTTGTTTTCTGAAAACGTGACTATTTGTTAATGCTGAAGAGTACCTAAAAAAGCTATGAGGTAGGCTCGGTGCCTGTGGCTCAATCGGCTAAGGTGTCAGCCACGTACACCTAAGGTGGCAGGTTGGAATCCCCAGCCCGGGCCCACGAAACAACAATGATGGCTGCAACCAAAAAATGGCCGGGCGTTGTGGCGGGCGCCTGTGGTCCCAGCTACTTGGGAGGTGGAGGCGGGAGACTCGTTTGAGCCCAGGAGTTGGAGGTTGCTATGAGCTGTGATGCCATGGCACTCTACCCAGGGGGATAGCTTGAGGCTCCGTCTCAAAAAAATAAATAAATAAATAAAGCTATGAGGTAGTTTTCCAAGGATCAGAAAAAATGAATTGACAAGGCATGGAGGAGAGGCACATTATTGAAAAGGTAAAAAATGGGCGGTGCCTGTGGCTCAAAGGAGTAAGGTGCTGGCTCCATATACGAGAGGTGGTGGGTTCAAACCTAGCCCTGGCCAAAAACTCCAAAAAAAAAAAAAAAAAGAAAAAGTAAAAAAAAAACCCAAAACAAACAAAATCCCCCCACTTAGATTATAATTTAAAATAAGAAAATCCTAAAAATTATGTGCCTCACATATTTGTTAAAATCAGAAAGGATTCATTCATAGCTTTCCCTTACTATTGTTCATTCTTTTCCAGCTTCTTGATACCTTTCCATCCCTTTGCATATGCTAATTAGGATAATAGGTTTGAAGATTTGTGGAACTACAAAAGCCCAAAGTAGGCAACGAGAGTTTTACCCTTAAAAGGAAAACACCTAATAAGAGATGGGTGATCTAAGAAGGTTGGCAGAAGGATCTGGAAGGAAATGTTGAGAAGACACATAGGTACATTAAGGGAAAAGAGGTTTGGGGAGCTCAGGGAGTGGGGAAAATACTGGCCCATTAAAATTGGGATAAGTTAATTTTAAGGTCTTTTATACTGATTATAAATTGCATATACTTGATAATCTGAGAGAATCATCAGTAAAGATTTGAATTGTATCCTCTCCTTCAGTTGCCAAAGTAGAAATAACATGTAAGTAAAAATAACAGAAATCACCTATATTTTCACAATCAGAAATAAACTACTCTTCTTTGTTATATTTCTTTCTAGATTTGTTTTTCAATACATGTTTGATTTCTTCAAACAAAATATAATCACATTTTACATACAATTTGGTGACCTCTCAGATTCTCAATATTGAGGCTTGTGCTGTCACCTAAAGTTGATTATAAAAGACCCCAGGAGTGTTTCAAACACTGAAGAAACCGCCCACAGTCCTAAGGATTGTAATGAGAGTCACCGCCCCTGTCCACGGCTGTGCCTCCACCTTTGATTGCTCATTTACAAAGCTCATTTTCTCTTTCTACTCCTCAGCCATTAGCACAACTACTACTTTGTCCTCCCGGCTTTCTCTCCAGCCATGTCCTTCTGGGTGGTGATGTTAGAGAGAAGGGAGTGAAAAAAGGGATTAAAGGTGCTAGGACCCTAAGGAAATGCTTGAGGTCGTTTAATTATACTGAGTATTTTCAATTTGTTTGTCTGTGGCATTGCCTAACCTCTTTTTGTCTTTATAACAGGAAGAGATAGGGGTCAACAGAATTATATCAAACTTTAATTAAAAAAAAATTGTAATTAGGCCAGGCACAGTGGCTCATTCTCATAATCCTAGTACTTTGGGAGACCCGGGCAGGTGGATTGCCTGAGCTCAGGGGTTTGAGACAAGCCTGAGCTAAGCAAGACCCTCTCTCTACTAAAAATAGAAAAACTAGCCAGGAATAGTGTCAGGAGCCTGTAATCCCAGCTACTCAGGAAGCTGAGACAAGAGGATTGCTTGACCCCAAGAGTTTGAGGTTGCTGTGAGCTATGATGCTACAGGACTCTACCCAGGGTGACAAAGTGAAACTGTCTCAATTAAAAAAAAAAAAAAAAAAAAAAAAAAAAGAAAAACCAAACCAGTACTTAAAATGATATGATACTAGCAAAAAAATAAAATAGTCACATTGACCAATGCAACAGAATAGAGGGTTGAGAAATGAACCCATACATGGGTGGTCAGTTGATTTTTGGCAAAGGTGCCAAGACACAATGGGAAAAGGATAATCCCTTTAATAAATGGTGTTGGGACAAATGGATATTCACATACAGAAGGATGAAATTGGACCCTTTTCTCACACAATCTACAAAATGCAATTCAAAATGAATTAAAGACATAAACTCAAGATCAGAATAGAGATAGTAAATCTGCTTGAAGAAAACCTAAGGGAAAAATTACATGACATTGGCCTGGTTAGATAGTTTACAGCAAACTAAAAAGCTTCTGCACAGCAAAAGGAACAAGAAACTCTGCAGAGACTACAGATTGGGAGAAAATGTTTGTAAGCCATATATTTGATAAGGGGTTAACATCCAAAATAGACAAGGAGTTTGAAGAATTCAATGACAAGAAAACAAAAAACCCAATTAAACAATGGGCAAGGGACCTACATGGACATTTTCCAAGAGAAGACATACAAATGACTAGCTGATATATTAAAAGTGCTCAATGCTGCTAATCATCAGGGAAATACAAATTACAATTATCTCATACCTGTCAGAATGGCTATCATCAAAAAGAGAAAAGGTAACAAATGTCGATGTGGACGTGGAGAAAATGGAACCCTCATACACTGTTGGTGGGAACGTAAACTACTATAACAATGATAGAAAACTGTACAGTTTCCTCAAAAAAAAACTAAAAATAGAATTACCATGTGATCTAGCAATCCCATTTGCAATCAGTTTGTTGAACAGACACCTACATTCCCATGTTTATTGCAGCACTATTCTAGGTCACCAAGTTATGGAATCAGCCTGTATGTCCATCAGCACGTGACTAGATTAAGAAAATGTGGTATTTATACACAGTGGAACACTGTTCAGCCTTACGAAAGGAGGAAATTCTGTCATTTATGACAACATGGATGGGGTGAAGAATACTATGGTAAATGAATTAAACCAGACACAAAAAGACAAATATTGCATGTTGTCACCTGTATGTGGAATCTAGAACCCTCAGGCTCATAGAAGCAGAGATCAGAATGGTTATTACAGAGGCTGGGGAGTGGGGGGAATGGAGAGAAAGGGTTCAAAATCTCCATTAGGAGAAATAAGTTTTGTTCTGTTTTTGAGTTCTATTGGTAGAATATAGAATTAACTACATTCTAACTGTTGAATGTAGTTAATAATGGAGTACTGTACACCTCATAATTGCTAAAATACTAAATTTCAAATTTCCTCACCACAAAAAGTATAAATAATTGAGGTGAGGGATATGTTAACTAGCTTAATTTAATTATTCACATTGTATTCATAAATCATAATATCACTTACAACAACATAAATTTATACAATCATAAATTGCCATTTTATAATTATAATAAAGAAATGCAAGGCCAGGCATGGTGGATCAATGCCTGTAGTTCCAGTACTTCAAGAAGCTGAGGCAGGAGAATCACTTGAGGCCAGGAGTTCAAGACCAGCCTGAGCAACAAAGGGAAGCCCTATCTCTACAAAAAATAAATAATTAGCCAGGCATAGTGTCATGTACCTTAAGTCCCAGCTACTCAGGAAGCTGAGGCGAGAGGAATACTTGAGCCTAGGAGTTCAAGCAGCAGTGATATGATTGTGCCAGTATACTCCAGCCTAGGCAATAAAGCAAGGCTCTGTCTCTCTAAAAAAAAAGATAAAATAATGTTCTTTATTATTTATCTTTTCTAGGCAATAACCTTATTCATTTTGGTGGGATTTATGGGAGACTGTCACATGTTTTCAAGGTGAGAATCTTTTTGATTATGTGTGGAAATGGTTATTATTATTTTTTGATTTTTAAAAATGTTTTTAGTATGGTCGGATTTTTTTCAATCCAGCTTGAATGAGTTTATCCCTCCAACACATTTTTCTCTCTTCTTATTTTTAGAAAAGTCAATGATAACAAAGGTGTGTTTTATTATTATTATTATTATTTGACTCCCTTTTTTCCTTGTAAGGAAGAAACTTGATGACTAAAAATATCTCAAGGATTTTGTCCGAGTACCATAGTTTTGCCTGTAATTCAGAGAATCGTAACAGACTTATACATCTTAGAGCACTATTTGAGCTTTAAATGTAATCCCTGTAAAGCATTCTCTAGATTTTACTTTTATTTATTTATTTATTTTTGAGACAGAGTCTTACTATGTCACCCTCAGTAGAGTGCTGTCGCATCACAGCTCACAGCAACCTCAAGCTCCTGGGCTTAAGCGATTCTCTTGCCTCAGCGCCTCCCAAGTAGCTGGAACTATAGGCACCTTCCGCAACACCCAGCTATTTTTTGTTGCGGTTGTCATTGTTGTTTAGGTGGCCTGGGCTGAGTTCGAACCCGCCTGGGTGTATGTAGTTGGTGCCGTAACCACTGTGCTATGGGTGCTGAGCTCATTCTCTAGATTTTAAAGGTTGAGAGTTTTAAAGAAAATAGTTTTATTGGCCCTTGAGGCCTGGAAAAAAAAATCCAGCATCATTTACCCATAACCTTACTGTGCTTTCATTGTCAGACTGATGGGCAGAGCCAGGTCAGTTCACTTTATGGAACTATCAGAATACGTGTCAAGGGTGTGTGAGCTCCCAGGAATACCAAGGAGAGCAGGACGACCCCAGGAGTCTGCCTGGTGATTCACATCTTGAGATAGTTCAATACAAATGCACTCAGGTCTCTGAGAGAGGCTGCTCAGGGTGTTGTGGGAACGCAGGGGAGGGAAAGCCAAGCAAGCTTCCTCTCCTAAGCCTCAGTGTTTGTGCAGTGCTTCTGTTTTTCTCTGAGACACAAACTACACAAAGAACAATAAACAGATTATACAAGGGTCAAAAATACTCAGGTATTTGGATCACTGGTGGCATATGAAAACAATTTATCTGGCTCAGTGCCTATAGCACAGTGGTTATGGCACCAGCCACATGTACCAAGGCTGGCAGGTTCGAGCCAGGCCTGGACCAGCTAAACAATGACAACTGCAACAAAAAAATAGCCAGGCCTTGTGGTGAGCGCCTGTAGTCCCAGCTACTTGGGAGGCTAAGGCAAGAGAACCGCTTAAGCCCAAGAGTTTGAGTTTGCTGATGCCACAGCATTCTACGGAGGATGACAAAGTGAGACTCTGTCTCAAAATAAATAAATAAATAAGTAAATAAAAGCAATTTATCACGGTCATTTCTACGAAAGCAGAGGAGGCACTCTGAATGGGATTCATTACTTTCAGAGTAACCTGACAGTCTTAAGATATGCAAGAATCATCTTAACTTGACACGACTTCCAGCCCACAGCTGTGCTGAGAATCCAGAAATCAAGAGTCTTGGTTCCTCTATTCCTTGTAGAAAATTGTTTTGTTTTAGGCAGGGATTCTTTTAATTCTTAAAATTACCCCATTTGACCTCCTTCATGTGACTTGGCCACAGTTGAACATTGAGTCAGAGTCAACTTGTGGTTTCCACATTTCTTTCTTTCCTTCTTTCCCTCCCTTCTCCCTCCTTTCCTTCCTCCTTTCTTCCCTCCTTCCCTTCCTCTTCTCTTTCTTTCCATCTCACTCAAATAGATGCTGATAGTATGTATTTTATTTGAGTGGGACTGTTTGATCTCAAATTGCCCCACTTGGGTGTGTGCTTGAGAAGTGGCCTGATGAACAGGGGGACAATGAAATGCATTCCTACTTCTCTTAGGGTCTTATAGAGCTTCTTGTCTCTCAGTTTCTGGGTAACTGTTCAATTCATCGTCCAGAATCTCTACAAGAGAGGGCAGACCATCCACCTCTATGTTCTCACCCTTGCAACTCTGAATGCTTCCTTATTTCTGTTTCCATAACACTTTATCCTGCACACACTCCTGTTATGAATTTTATCAAAGTGGATATATTGTATTATTATTATTTGCTTAGACAACCGTGTCTCTGCCCTTCTACCAATAGTCAATGATCTATCTTTCTCTCTTATTATTTCTATAAGTTTAGTGTTTTAATAGTACCTGGTACATGATGCATGTTTAATAATGTTAATTTCTTTTTAAAAAATAACATTAATTTCTAAGAGGTGGCTCTCTACCTATCATTTTTATATATTTTGGGATACTTTTGGTATCTCTTAAGAAAAAAAAATTGAAGTAGATTTTTATAATCTTTGACTATTTTCACCATTCTTTTTTCCTCCCACCATATTTCTTCCTGATTTATGATGGAACAGTGCCACCTCTCCTGTCAATTGCCAGTGGGACTCCTATGCCCCTTGGTCAGAATGCAATGGCTGTACCAAGACTCAGGTAGGACCCAACAAAACTTTGTATTTGATCATGTATTTGCAGAAATAGAATAGGTATGGCTAACATGGTATTAATTTTTGAATGTTCACTAGTTAATGATTCTTGAAATGTGTTAGTAACTTTGATGGGAGAAAAATATGATTTGCTTAATAATTAACATTGTAATAAAGTAATTTCTACATTCATTTTCTTGAAAGACTTTTCTAGATCTTGCTTTAGAGCTAAAACTACGTATACATAGGCTACAAGTTAAAGGCAATTCACTAACTCTTTAACTATTAGAAAAACAGAAATAACATGAAAAGAGCTTTGTAGATAATTTAAAATTTGTTTCATATTCACAAATTCACTAATTTGTTTCATATCTACTTTTCTTCTCATTTCAATCATTTTGCTAACAAAATAGCAAAATGATTGCTTGGTTTTTCTTCACAAGATGGTTTGAAAAATAATTTTATTTTTACAATATTTTAAAGTTTAATTTTTTTTTTTTTTTGAGACAGAGTCTCACCATGTTATCCTCAGTAGAGTGCTGTGGCGTCACAGCTCACAGCAACCTCAAAATGTTGGGTTTAAGTGATTCTCTTGCCTCAGCCTCCCCAATAGTTGGGACTACAGGTGCCTGCCACAACATCCGGCTATTTTTTGGTTGGAGTTGTCATTGTTGTTTAGCTGGCCCAGGCTGGGCTCGAACCCACCAGCCTTGGTGTATATGGCTGGTGTCCTACTCACTGAGCTATGGGAGTTAAGCCTTAAAGTTTAATTCTTAAGTAATAGAAATAAATGCTAGACTTGACCTGGATATTATAGAGTACTTCTAAAAATGTTTTTTTTTCTTTTGCAGTTTTTGGCTGGGGCTAGGTTTGAACCTGCCACCTTTGGCATATGGGACTGGCACCCTACTCCTCTGAGCCACAGGTGCTGCCCAGTGTTTTTTTCTTTATTATAATATGTTCATTGATGAAAATACTTTACCATGTAGGAGAAACAGATACATATATTTTCGGTTTATTTTCTTTGTGCTTATAATTTTTTTTTTTTTTTTTTGCAGTTTTTGGCTGGGGCAGGATTTGAACCTGCCACCTCTGGCATATGGGGCCAGTGCTCTACTCCCTTGAGCCACAGGCACCCCCCTGTGCTTATAATTTTTAAAAATAAGATTATTTGATCACAGTTTTATATTTTACTATTTTAACCTAACAGTGTACTATCAGCATAAGAACTTATAACAGCCTATTGCGTTCCATTATACCCACTTTTTTACTGTTTGATATTAAGTTGTTTCCATTTTTTGCTAGTAAAAATAAAATTTTAATGTACATTTTGCATGTAGTCCTCTTTTCCCATAGGTTTCTGAGGATAAATTGAAGTGTGTGTTTTAAAGGTTCTACACACTTAAATAGTTAAATATTTTTAAAGTAGTTCAGTTTGGATAAAAATATGTACAAGTACTTAAAAATCATTTTGAATTGTTAAAGTATTAAAATAATCATTGAAATACGAAGATAATTTCTGTTTTGAAGCATTAAGCATCACCATTATTGTCATTTTCTTCAAGCGTTTATTTAGTACTTACATGAAAGGTATTTTGAAACAAGTCTCACAAATGAAGAATTTGTCTTCTAGCAAATTTAATAGATGACAACTCTGATTACAGACAAAGAGGTATGTGAATAACAAAGGAAAAGTCAAAGAAACACCAAATATAGAAAACATTTTTATAATTTTTATAAGCAATTTTTTTCATAGAGTGGAGATCATTATGCAAAGGCCATATCCCTAGGTTATAAAAACAAAATTTTCATTTAGAAAGAGACAAGTGAAAATGAAAAAGGGTCAGAAGATCGGAATTCGGCCAGTGAGAATGAGATTGCTGAGGGTGGGCAGCCGGGAAGGGCACCCTGGTGATGTGGAGAGGGAGGACATTCCTTTTTCTTTCCTTCTCTCTTTTTTTGGAGACAGAGTCTCACTCTGTTGCCCTGTGGAGAGTGCTGTGGCATCATTGTAATTCACAGCAACCTCAAATTCTTGGGCTCAAGTGATCCTCTTGCATCAGCTTCCCAAATACCCATGTCATAATGCCTGGCTACTTTTTTTTCTTTTTAGTAGAGACAAGATCTTGCTCTTGCTCAGGCTGTTTTCGAATTCCTGAGCTTGAGCAATACACCTGCTTCAGCCTCCCAAAGTGCTAGGATTAGAGGTGTGAGTTAGTATGCCCAGCTAGGAGGACATTCCTTACCCAAACAACATGATCTATGCTTTGGAACCTCAAAAAAGAACACATTGACAAGCTACACACACTTCATTAAGTAAAAACCAAAATGAAAAACGGATTGAGGAGGAAAAAGTATCCAACGTACACACCCCTATTATGAAACTAATGTACACCTTTTATATGAAAGCTATAACCTAATAACAACCTAAGGATACGAGGAAGGGGGAGGGAAGGGGGAGTGGGTGGAGGGAGGGAGATTCGAGGGTTCACTTCTGTGGTTCATCTTACAAGGGTACAAATGAATCTTTCTATGAGTAGAATATGAACATTTTAACACAATAACGAAGAAAATTACGTGAAGGCTATGTTAACCAGTTTGATGGAAGTGTTTCGGATTGCTTGTGAAAACACCACACTGTACCCCAGAAGTACATTAATGTACACAGTTACTATTCAATTAAAAAAAAAAGAGAGAGACTTTACCACCTTCCATTTCCCCACTCACATTCCTCTGTGGCTCCTCTGCTTAGCCACAATCAAAGGCGCCAAAGCCAGGCTCCAACTGATCCCAAGGCTGCCCATTGTTCAAATTATATCACTGTGACCCCTTCTCCCAAGGAATCCCCACTCCTAACCCAACTTAGGATGAATAAATAAATTTAACATTGATGCATACACTGACTCTTCTTTGTTGATTTTTGCTCAAGGTTTAAATCGTTAGGAAACTCAGACCAGGTTTGCTTTAATTAAAATGGAGAAGAGATGACAATAGAAGGAACCTAGTACATGCCCTTTGATTGCCAGTGGGGAGGAAAATGATCTTGTAGATTCTTTGGGATAAGGGGTCACAATGGGAGTTTGAACTCTGGGCAGACTGGGATCAGCTGGAGCCTGACTCTGGTGCCTTTGATTGCGTCTGAGCAGAAGAGCTACAGACGTATGAGAGTGCGTGGACCCCAGTAAAGTTTCTTAATACATTTTTAGTTGACAAAGACAGCTCTTGTCTGTAGTTTATCAATGTGTTCTTTTCTGAGGTTTCAAGCTGAGATCACATTGTTTGCATAAAAAATGTTGTCCAGGCTCGGTGCCTGAAGCTCAGTCAGCAAGGGTGCCAGCCACATACATCAGAGCTGGTGGGTTCGAATCCTGCCCGGGCCAGCCAAACAACAATGACAGCTACAACCAAAAAATAGTTGGGCATTGTGGTGGGCACCCCAGCTACTTGGGAGGCTGAGTCAAGAGAATTGCTTAAGCCCAAGAGTTTGAGGTTGCTGTGAGCTATGACAGCACTGCACTCTACCCAGGGTGACAGCTTGAGACACTGTCTAAAAAAAAAAGTTCCTATCCTGTCTTCATGCACCTAGAAGATGCTCCTTTGATTGCCAATGGGGAGGAAAATGATTTTGCAGGTATTTCTTTTTTTTCAAACATTACAAATATTGCTTCATACTGAATGAAGATTAAATAAACATTAAGATAAATTAATTATAAGTTTCTCATTTAGTGTGATGATTTCCACGATTTTTCTGTACTGTTCTTTTTCCCCAAGATCTTTGCTTTTTGCATGTTTTTTACTTCAGAGGTCAATGGTTTCGATTGTCTATTAAAATTCCACTGTAACTTCGCTTTTAGGCTACTGTTTTGTAAATTTGACCTCCATATTATGTATTTCTCTCTTAACTGTTTTTATTTGCCTTTCTTCCTGGAAAAGAATGAAGGTTCAGCTCACCTCAACTGCCACCCCTTTTCTAAAAGTTACCCTAACTCTGCTTCATCTTAGCACCCCTTTCCAGTACACACCCCCTCTCTCCTGCCCAATTCATTTCACCTTTCCTAATTAGCTCTTGGTACACAGCACTGGCAAAAACAATAATTCTATGTTGTATTCTATCTGCTCATGTGTCTACCCGGCTAAGCGTGCCTCTTGCAGGTTACTTTCTTATAGACTCACTAAAAAAAATATTTTTTGCATTGAACGCTGAAAATAAATACTTAACTGGAAGCTCCTTATTAATAATAATCCAAGTGTCACTGAACTCAAAGGCAAGTGGGTCTGTGAGCATTGTTGATTTTGAGGTTTTGCTTCAGTAGAATCCCCAAACAATTTCCTAGACATTGTTTCTCTAATTGTATTAATTTCTCTCACATTTTATTGGTCAGATAAAGAAAACTGGAGATAAGTTAAAAAAGAATCACCACCCTTGTGTTTAGACTCGCAGGCGGTCAGTCTCAGTGTATGGGCAGTACGGAGGCCAGCCTTGCCCTGGAAGTGCTTTTGAAACACAGTCCTGTGAACCTACGAGAGGATGCCCAGCAGAGGAGGGGTGTGGAGAACGGTTCAGGTGTTTTTCAGGTATAATAATTTGTTTTTTATAGTCCAGCATGTAGACTGTAAATTTGGATTCTATTTGTTCAACATGCTCAACATATATTTGTTGAATTTTGCTAAATTTATATTGGCCTATAAATTAATTTTACCCAAATCTCAGCAGGGTTTTTGTTGGTATATTAATGACACATTCACCATCATTCTTTCAAATGAAAGGGGAGACCTCTGGTAAGAAAGGTGAGAATATTCTGTAGCTCTTTGAAAAGTAGAACTCTGACTATTGACAGACCCTAATAGTTCTTTTTTTTTTTGAGAGAGTCTCATTACACCCTTGGTAGAGTGCCATGGCATCATAGCTCACAGCAACCTCTAACTCTTGGGCTTAAATGATTCTCTTGCCTCAGCCTCCCAAGTAGCTGGGACAACAGGTGCCTGGCTACTTTTTGGTTGCAGCTGTCATTGTTGTTCGGTAGGTCTGGGCTGGGCTTGAACCCGCCAGCCTGTGTATGTGGCCGGCGCCCTACTCACTGAGGTACAGGAGCTGAGCCAATAGTTCTTAATAGTGCATTTGTGGTGAAGATGCAGAGTGAGTCTGGTATATACGTTGAGATTAGGCAAAAACAATGTTGCTGCCCTAATTATTATGTTTACAAGAAATGTAACTCTAACTAGCTACTCAAAGAGCAATATTCGTGGGTGGCACCTGTGGCTCAAAAGGAGGAGGGTGCTGGAGGTGGCTGGTTCAAAACTGGCCCTGGCCAAAAAAAAAAAAAAAAAATATATATATATATATATATATATATGTTGAGTATTGGGTGATTGACATATTATAAACTTTGGCATTGAACACTACTTAAGCTATTGTCTACATTGCATTTATGTAGCCAGATTAATTCAAAAATAAACATTTGTTTCTCTTATCATGTTCCAAATATAGTGATGATAGTTGTCAATATAAAAGTGAAACACATAGTCTTTCCCTCCAAAATACTGAAGTTTGTTCAGCTTGGTGACTCAGGCCTAGAATCCTAGCACTCTGGGAAGCAGAGACAGAGGATTGCTTGAAGTCAGGAGTTTAAGACCAGCCTGAGCAAGAGTGAGATCCCTTCTCTACAAAAAATAGAACACAATTAGCCAGGTGTAGTGGCATGTCCTTATAGTCCCAGCTACTAAGGAGGCTGAGACAAGAGAATCCCTTGAGCCTAGCAAGTTTGAGACTGTAGTAGCTGTGATGATGCCACTGTACTCTAGCCAGGGTGACAGAGTAAGACTGTCTCAAAAAAAGAAAAAAGTACTGAAGTTTTTTTTTTTTTTTGGAGACAGAGCCTGAAGCTATCCCCCTGGGTAGAGTGCCATGGCATCACAGCTCATAGCAACCTCCAACTCCTGGGCTCAAGGGAGTCTCCTGTCTCAGCCTCCCAAGTAGCTGGGACTACAGGCGCCTGCCACAACTCCTGGCCATTTTTTGGTTGCAGCCATCATTGTTGTTTGGCGGGCCTGGGCTGGGGATTCGAACCCGCCACCTTAGGTGTATGTGGCTGGCGCCTTAGCCGCTTGAGCCACAGGTGCCGAGCTAAAGTACTGAAGTTTTAGGGGCAGAATAGTACATAGATAACCCTTGTGTTAGAATTGCTCCTCAATAATACCTGTCAAACTGCTACTTAGTTTATTTTCAAAATCTAAATCCGATAATATTTCCTTTGGGAAGTCTTCCCTAAATCCCCAACTTGTAGAACTATTAATAATTAACAAATCATTTCTTTGTTTCCTGTGTATATTGTCTCATTTGCAATCTGGATTATTTGTTGGCCTGGACGTTTCTCTCTTGGTAGAACTCTGATAGCATGGACTATATTTCCTTCATTTGCCGTCTGTAGTGCCCAGTACATGGTAGACTCTTCAGAACTGTTTGCTGTATTCACTCGAGTGTCAGTACAATGGGGCACATGCTATACTATGGGGAAAGTTGTGCACAAAGCATAAGGACACAGAGAAATAAAATACATCATAACCTGTGGGGTAGGGATGGTTTTTAAAAGGAGATAATGTTTAATTTGATTTTTGAAGGCTAAGTAGGACATAGGTAGGGAAAACCGTTTTAGGCAGAGAGAATTGTAAGTCAACATGGCTCGAGATGACAGAAAGTCTAGTGTTTTGTTCATGTAAGTAGTCCAGTACGATGAGACCATACAAAGCTAACAGAATGGCTGGAGATGATGCTGGAGAAGTAGGAAGGGGCTACATCACTGGAGAGTTACAGTGCCTTCTTGACATTTTGGGTTTATGTCTATCTTAACAATTGTGCTGCTGGGTTACAGTGATCTATGTCTTTACAGTAGTTCCCATTAGATTGTAAAGTACATGAAAACTCTGGCACAGGCCATTTTTATTCATATTTGTACCCCAACACTAGAAGAGTGTCTTGCAGAGAATAGGTGCTAAAGAAATGTTGAGTTTCAACCTTTGGACTGAGTTTCTGGGCTCTTAAGGCTTATGAATCTCAATCACCAAGAAAAGTTCAACTTTATCACCTTACTGAGTGATTACAGAAAGATAAATTGAAAATTGAAGAGCAAGAGGTCAATCTATCTGCCTAGTAGTTAGCATTTTACAATTTAGATAAACTATTTGATGATTATGAGTGAGAGCCTAAAATTTTGAACTCAGGTCTTATTTTCAATTTTGTGTCTGTCAGAGTTAAGAATCATCTCAGTGTGCTGCAAAGCAGAGACCGAGATCATCACTCGTTCCTTCCTAGATACTCTGAGATTTATCTCAAATTCACATTCGCGTAACAGGGCAGCGTTGGGGGTGGCAGGCAAAATGTTTCTGATCCTTGATGGTGTTTCCCTTCTTTCCTCTTTCATTTCTGCATGTGGATTTTCTCTGTGCTCAGGCCAATGCATCAGCAGATCATTGGTCTGCAACGGGGATTCTGACTGTGAGGAGGACAGTGCCGATGAAGACAGATGTGAGGACTCAGAAAGGAAACCTCCCTGTGATGTAGAAAAACCCCCTCCCAATATAGAACTTACTGGAAATGGGTAAGGTACTGGGCAGCCTCCTTGAGTACTTCAATGGATTGTAGTTTTTAATTTTGTTTTATCTTATGGCTCAGTGAGTCTAATAACAAATCATCTAATAGCAAAACCTTCTCAGTGGCTCAGAGCTCTTTTCCACCTCCTAAAACAATTTTGTTTTATTTATACCTGTATGCTGATGGATACATGTGGTAAGATGTAGAGTGATTCATTGTCACTGGGATGGTCCTAGTCTTAGCACTAAAATTCCCTCAGGGAAATCTGGACAGTAGTTCACTATATTGGGGGTGTCAATGAGTGGGGAAGTGAGAGAGAGAGAGAGAATAAGTTAATTTAATAATGTGGGGCTATTCAAGAGAATGAAGACATAATCGGTTGGAAACAGGGAGGAAAGAGAGAAATAGTATGTTGTCATACTCAGGCTGAAAAGTAATTGCCTAAACTTGCTAGAATGTTTATTTTCAGGAGAGGTTGGGAGAATCCTGTTTGCTCTTTCCAAAAGAATTCTGAGTCTGGGCTCTGTGGCTCATGCTTGTAATCCTAGCATTCTGGGAGGCCAAGGCGGGTAGATCGTCTGAGCTCACGAGTTTACACCTGAGGTAGATTGAACTCAGGAGTTTTGCCTGAGCAAAAGCGAGACCCCTTTCTAAAAAATAGCTGGGCATTGTGGTGTGCACCTGTAGTCCCAGCTACTGGGGAGGCTGAGGCAAGAGAATCCCTTGAGCCCAAGAGTTTGAGGTTGTAGTGAGTTATGACACCACATCACTCTACAAAGTGCATAGAAGTGAAACTCTGTCTCAAAAAACAAACAAAAAAAGAATTCTGAAGAACTTTTAGTAGTCATCTAACTTAAGGTTTCAAGGCTTTAAAATAATCTGCTTTAGAGTTATAGATGTGATTTTTCTTTAATATTTTAAAATTTACTAACAGACACACAGGGTAAAATTATTTTAAAAAGTACACCATTCAGCATGCTAAGAGGCAATTAGTTGAAATTCATTGTTGAGCACTCTCTCTCCTGAAGACTAACCTTAGTTGTGTCATTTTTGTCTATAGTTTCAATTCGAAGCTAGCTGTTGCCATAGATACAACAAAGCTGTGTGTTTCCCAAATATGTTCTAGGATGAAAGGATGTTGGATTTTCCCAGCTAGTAGTTTTAGCTATTACACCAAGCAGGGGAAGCTGGATAATGTCTGGTGTGCATTAAGATGCTAGTCTCTGTATTTGAACTCTCTCAAAGAATTGCTGAACTTAATGCATTTTGGGAATTTCTAGAGTCCTCTAATAATGATCCCCCCTCCTCCCAGCAAATGTTATTTCTGGTTTTTGACTGCCTTTTCTTTCCTCCCCCTGTTCCTCCTCCTTCTAACAGTTACAATGCCCTCACGGACCAGTTTAGGAACAGAGTCATCAATACCAAAAGTTTTGGTGGTCAGTGCCGCAAGGTGTTTAGTGGGGATGGAAAGGATTTCTACAGACTGAGTGGAAATGTTCTCTCCTATACATTCCAGGTACTTAATTACATTAATTACTAATTTCTGCTTTGTGAATTATCAGCGGTCATGCTGACTTTTTGATGTTTGTTGAGAATTTACCTATGACCTAATATGTGGTCAATTTTTATAAATGTCCCATGTGGACTTAAAAACATGAACATTCTTTAGCTCTTGGGGAAAGGGCAAAGACACATTGAACTTGTGTCATTCAATAATACTTTTATCCTGTGTCATTCAAGATGACATATTCTTATGCCTCATTTTCAATTCCATTTCATATGTGGGCCCAAGACGTTGCTCTCCGTCCCTGTATGGGGGTTAAAACTCAGGGCCCTGGCCGTGACTGGTAACAATAATCTCCTTGTATTGCCACAGTGTCAACTCATTTGAAAATGCTTTTATTTTAAAGTCATGAAATATTTCATCTGTGTAGATAATGTATATATGTAGTCTGGAATAAACTAATAAAATGAATGCCCTTAGGTGTCCACTATCCATTTTAAAATTAGCATATTGCTTAGTGACTTAAAGGCTCTGCTGTGTTCCTCTCTGATCAAGTCCCCCCTCACCAGTCAAGCACTATCTTATTTTGTATTAATCATTTCCTTGCTTTTATATCAATGTTTATTTTCTATATAGTTTTGTCTCTAAATAGAAATTTGTGGTTTAGTTTTGCCTTTTTCCATTTATATAAATAGTATATATTCTTCTATCACTTATTTTTTTCACTCAAAATCATGGTTTTGAGATTTATTCATGCTGATGCAGGTGGCATTTTTATTGCTGTTCCCAATTTCTTCTTATGAAAATGCTTTGAACATCCTTGTGCATGAGTCCCATACAAATGAGCTAGAGTTTCTCTAGGGCACACACCTGGAACTCAAATCACTGCCTTGTAGATAAGCATATACTAAACTTTACTGGGTGAAGTTTCTAAAATGGCTGGATAAGTTTTTTTTTTTTTTTTCTTTTTTTGAGACGGAGCCTCAAGCTATCCCCCTGGGTAGAGTGCCATGGCATCATAGCTCACAGCAACCTCCAACTCCTGGGCTTAAGTGAGTCTCCTGCCTCAGCCTCCCAAGTAGCTGGGACTACAGGCGCCCGCCACAATGCCTGGCCATTTTTTGGTTGCAGCCATCATTGTTGTTTGGCGGGCCCAGGCTGGATTCGAACCCACCACCTTAGGTGTATGTGGCTGGTGCCTTAGCCGCTTGAGCCACAGGCACCAAGCCGGCTGGATGAGTTTATACCCCCACTCTCAGTGTGGGAGAGCAGCTTCTACTCCCCATTCTTGTCAATGTTCACATTTCCTGACTTTTAAGTTCTGCTTATGATTTCAGTATCTCCTCTGGTTCCAGGCTGTTTCTTGAATGCTGTTTCCCATCACCCCAACCTAATCTTATCCTGTTCCCCAATTTCAACACAGAGTCTACGGACACATAATAGTTGTGGCTTTAGGGGACTTCCCTCAAGATTGGAGAAGATAGGGATTTCTGTTGCCTTAATACACACACTTTCAAGGTTGGCATCCTCTATCTTAAAATTCCCTTCCACAGCCTCAACCAAATGAGGTTTCTGGCCTCTACCTGTTTTAGCTTCTTTCTTGAGCTCCTCTTCTACGATCACCTCTCTTACTCCTTTTCCTCCCTTTTATCTTAGAACTCCGAAAATATCCAATCCAGCTTTCCTTGTCTATTATATTATTCTCAAATTTATAAACCAAACTACTAAGATGTTCAGACAAGAGGACCTTTTATTTATCCAAATTAATCCTCTCCAGAAAGCAGTTTGGATTATAAACAGCACACTCCCCATCCTCCAACTTACAATAGAATAAGTCAGTTACATTTAAAAGTGATTGAATCATAAATACAAGGAGTAAGCAGATTTGAAAAATAATCACAGCTACCTACTTTTTAATATCTACTGTGGTATGTGGATCCCCTTAGGTGGTTAGCATAGGTTTAATCCTCACAACAGCCTTGGAAGGTAAGTAATATCTTACTTTTTTTTTATATGTGGAGAAATCAAGATGCAAGGGACTTCATCTGACTAACTCTACAGGTTACTATATTAATAAGTAGTAGAATTTGGATTCAGACTGTCTGATATCACAAGTCTTTATTTTTCTATTACATTTGACTCTTCCCCATGTATGCATTTAATTTCTTTTTTAGCTCTAAATTTAACATGATGAATACTACGTATAGCACTTTAACTTTTGGCCAGAAGGGAGATGGTAAGATAGACCTATCTAGAGAATTCCCCGTCCCATTCCGAGAAGGATGTGTTGCTAATTCTTTCATACTTATAACGGGGAGCATTGAATGTATATTTCTGAAGGGTCAAATTTGAAAAGTTTCAGAGAAGAGAAAACAAGAAAGAGGAGGGTTTCCGCCTTCGCTGGAAGATGCACGTGCAGGAAGTCTGCCCTTCTGCGAACAGGCATAACGGAATAACAGCACGATCCTCACGTTCCTTTTCCTCACTAGGGCTTGCTTTTCGGATTGATCTCTGAAATACCTTTCTAGTCACCGAATGGGAAGGTGTTTGTCAGAGTAGAGAAAAATCATAGCCTGTTACTGAGTTTGGAACAGAGATGTTTTGAGAACCCAGTCTGAGAAAAGTGAGATGGAAGAAATAGACAATGAGTTTCTTCCCAGTGATGGAAGAAATAGGGGCAGTCAGCTAAGTGCTACGCCCAGAGGTGGCTAAGGAGCCCGCCATGTCCTCCATAGTTCAGATACGTTGATCCAGAGCCCAGCGGGCATTCGGCTCTCTATGAGGGGGAAGATGACTTTAGACTTATTAGAACATAAATATTAGTAAACAATTACACAAAACGAAATCAGTCGATCTCTCTTGCAATCTCTGTTTTGGTTTTCAGTATTATGGTTTATCTAGGCAAACTGGGTTTCTTATTGAGTAAGCCACCTACTTTGGTGTCTGTTTACTTATATTTTATTGTTGTTGTTGTTTTGAGGCAGAATCTCTTTTTGTTCTCCAGGCTAGAGTGCTATTTTCAATCTAGCTCACAGCAACCTCAAACTCCTGGGTTTAAGCAATCCTCTTGCCTCAGCCTCCTGAGTAGCTAGGACTACAGCCACCATGATGCTTGGCTAATTTTTCTATTTTTAGTAGAGATGGGGTCTCACTCTTGCTCAGGCTTGTCTTGAACTCCTGATCTCAAGCGATCCTCTGGCTTCCACCTCTCAGAGTGTTAGGATTACAGGCGTGAGCCACAGTGCTGGTTGTGTTCACTCATACTTCTTATATAGCAAGGAAGGCCTTTGAAACCTAAGTACCTTCTTGCCCCATGGTTGCTTGGGATGGTTCCAGTTCAGCTCAGCTTGAGAGATGGCTGGAAGACTATTGTTTGTTCTCAGCATGTGATGAGTTGCAGAGGAGAATGAGTTAAAGATCAAGTTGGAGTAATTTCATGGATTCTGCTATATTTGGGCTTCTTTATTTTTGAAGAGAAATCCTAGATAGATATCAAAATATATTCTAAAGGCAGTTTTAACTATGCTAAATTATTGGAGTCTTCGTTTCCTCTGTTGGTATGAGGACTAGTTACCTGAGATTTCTAAAGCTATCTTGTTAATTAGAAATAATTTGAATGATGATACAAGTAAGATACTTTAATATACTAAGCATTGTTCCAAGAGTGTTACATGGATCTTTTTCCTTATAATAACCCATGGAAGTAGGTACTGTCACCTCATTTTGCAGATGCTGAAACAGAAGCACAGAAATGGTAAATAGCTTATTCATAGTCCTAAAGTGATAGAGAACAAATAGAAGGTTGGAATCCTGCAAGTCTGGCTCCAAAGCCCCCTCTTAACAGCATTCTACTCTGATGGGAGTAATATTATACACATATAGGTATTATATGTATGTAGTACAGTATGTGTATGTATATACAGTAAAGATCCTTAACTACCCTTACCTCTATATCTATCTTTATCATCAGCCTCTATACACAGAGGAGTGAGGGACAAGGAGAGAGAGGAAAATGAAAAAAACAAGAGGGCTAGAGGGGCACTTCTGAATAACTGAATGAAGTCCATACTGGCTGGATTACAGAGTAAAGTGTAAAGAGTTGTAAGAAATAAGTTTATAGGGCCAGGCGTGGTGGCTTGTGCCTATAATCCTAGCACTTTGGGAGGCCAAGGTGGGTAGATTGCCTTGAGACCAGCCTGAGAAAGAGCAATACCCTGTCTCTGAAACTGGCTGGGCATTGTGGCGGGTGCCTGTAGTCCTAGCTAATTGGAAGGCTGAGGCAAGAGAATTGCTTGAGCCCAAGTTTGAGTTGCCGTAAGTTGTGATGCCATGGCACTTTACCGAGGGTGACAAAGTGAGACTTTGTCTCAAAAACAAACAAACAAAAATAATAAGTCTATGAGTGATCAGAAAATATTTTTAAAAAGACATTTTTTTGGTTGGTTAAGTAGTTTGGATTTCAAAGAGCCATTGCGGGAGGTGGGGGGCACAGAGATACTGTATGATTGTCATGTTCTGATTTGGTTCTGGGAAAAAAAAAAAAGAGCCATTGGGGAGTTTAAGAAGGGAATTCTGGCTGGGTGCAGTGGTTCATTTCTGTAATCCTAGTACTTAGGAGGCTGAAGTGGGAGGGTGGTTTGAGGCCAGGAGTTTGAGACCAGCCTGAGCAACATAGCGAAACCTTGTCTCTATGAAATATAGGAAAATTAGCTGGGTGGAGTGGCTGTGCTTATAGTCCCAGCCACTCGGGAAACTGAGGCAGGAATGTTGCTTGAGTCCAGGAGTTTGAGGCTTCAGTGAGCTGTGATGGGCTACAGAGTGAGACTCTGTCTCAAAGAAAACAAAATTCTATGATCCTACTCTATGAGCAGTGGAGAATGAATTAGAGCAGTGGTTCTTAACCTTCCTATTGCTGCGACCCTTTAATACAGTGCCTCATGTTGTGGTGACCCCCAACCATAAAATTATTTTCACTGCTACTTTATAACTGTACTTTTGCTACTGTTATGAATTGTAATATAAATATCTGATATACAGGATGGTCTTAGATGACCCCTGTGAAAGGGTTGTTTGATATCCAAAGGGGTTGTGACCCACAGGTTGACAATCACTGAATTAGAGGATCCATTGGAGGATGGCAGACACAAGGAAAGAAATTTGGTTAGAAAGTTGTTGTGATAACCCCCATGAGACATGATAATGACTTTCAGAAACTTGGTAAATGATTGATTATGGGGGATGATGGAGAGTGAGCAGTTGGGGATATGAATGGCTTCCTGATTTGGACCAGGTGAAAATATAATTCACTGAGCTGAGTAAAGGCTAGTTTTCAGGAAGAAGGCAAGTTCAGTTTAGGTGCCTGTCCAAATGCTCAGGAGTAAGCTGGGCCAGAGATATGCATTTGGTGGTTATTAGTATATAACTGGTGACTAGAAAGAGTGATAGAGAGAGAGACCTTAGAGACTCTAAGAAGGAAAATCCAGAGAGGAAAGAAGAAAACCAGGAAGCCAACAGAAGTGAGAAGTGTTTCCAGAAAGAGAGAGCAGGAACAGTGTTGAATAACGTTGGCGGAAGTGTCACCATCTGGTGAGGTAAGGGAGGTGCTGGCAACCTTATTAGAAGTCAGGTGGAAGAGTGAATGGGAGGTGAGGAATTTAAGAAAATTAAGGTGGTAAGAGGGAAAAGCAGGAAATTTGCTAGAGAGGGAGTGTGTATTAATAGGAAAAGCCTTCCTTTCGGCTTGGCGCCTGTGGCTCAAGCAGCTAAGGCTCCAGCCACATACACCTAAGGTGGCGGGTTTGAATCCAGCCCAGGCCCACCAAACAACAATGATGGCTGCAACCAAAAAAATAGCCAGGCACATGG